>OY882859.1:7442389-7729889 GCA_963693515.1 Pipistrellus nathusii
GCCGGGCTCCAGGGGGAGTCAGCAGGGGTCTCCCACGAGGCTGCCTTCATAGGCGGCCGGGAGCCTGAGACTCTCTTTCTCCGTGTGCTTCTCGTCACGTGACTAGCTTGGGCATCTGGGTCTCTGGGATGAATCCCAAGAGTGAGTGTGGCCCTGAGTCAGTGGCAAAGGTGGAAACCGAAGAGGATTCAGACCCAAACTGGAGAATTACCGTAACCCGTCGTCACTTCCCTTGACTTCTATTGGCCAGAACCAGAGACAGGGACCACCCAGATCCAAGGTCAGGGGAAACAGTCCCCCCCCCCCCCCCCCAGTCACGCAGCACCGAGTGGGATGGGAAATGTTGTCACAGTCATCGATGAAAGCACAGCCCACGAAACCCAACTTCCCGGTTAATTCAGGCCACGGCCCGGGCCTTGGCGCGCTGCCGCCGGATGACGGACAGGACTCACCTCTTGCAGCGAAGCCCAGGAACCTATTTTCCTCCGGATCTAAGAACCACGGCGGATTGGCACTGGCTCCTGACCTCGCAGAAATATTGAGCAAACAAGATGTAGGTCTGCAGGGCAATTGCTTTCTTCTTGATTTCCTAGGCTGATTACTATTGATTATCCGCTGTGCACTTTGTTAATTTTCTTTTGACGGCCTTTCTTCTCAGAGCAGTTCCTGGGGAGGGTTTGGTGTGGTTATTTTTTCCCGGGATTAAGGCGCTCTGTGTGCCCAACAATCCGATCGTTCAGCAGAGGATTCGTGCCATGTACTTTCGGTGGCAGCCGAGGCACCAGTGACCTCCCCCGGAGCGGAGTGACAGGCGCAGGACATGCGAGAAGTTTACTCATTGGGAGGAGATACTGTGATGCTGGCGCTGGCGGCAGGTATCCCTGCCTCCTCCTTTGCTGGTGCTAATGGCAGGGGGCCTGGGTTAATGCTAATTGTGCAATAACAGGTAACATTTCGTTTGTGTCGGGCTTGCGGCTAACTGCTTGACACACTTTATCTCATTTATTTCTCCCAACAAACTCACGAGATAGGTCCTGATAGTTTCCCAAATGTGGGTGTCCAAAGTGAGAGCTTTAGAATATGTGAAGTCTTTGGAGTGTCAGAGCCAAATATACTTAAAATATATTTATATATCTCTATATAGCTAGATGAGTAGATAGATAGATATAGATATATACTAGAGGCCAATGCATGAAGATTCATGCGAGAATGGGCCTTCCTTCCCCTGGCTGCAGCACTACCTTCGCTCTGGCCCAGAGATGCCTTTTTGCCTTCCTACACTGCCCAGAGGCCCGGAGTAGCTGGGGTGGTGTGGAACACCCTTGTCATCACTATGGCAATGACACAGCATCCTGCCCCAACCCCAACTGCTCAGTGCCCGTGTATGCAAATTAACTCATCTTTGTTGGGTTAATTTGCATAGCCACTCCTGATTGGCTGGTGAGCGTCATGAAGGTATGATTAATTAGCATGTTACCCTTTTATTAGGTAGAAATGTATAAAGGGGGGGGGGCAGGGAGAGGGAGAGAGAGATTTCAGAGAGAAAGGGAGAGGTATAGAGAGAGAGAGAAAGGGAGAGGTATAGAGAGATAGAAACATCAATGATGAGAGAGACCCCCTACACTGGAGACTGAGCCTACAACCCAGGCATGTGCCCTAACCGGGAATCGAACCATGACCACCTAGTTCATAAGTCAACGCTCAACCATTGAGCCACACCAGCTGGGCATCATTAGGGCTTCTGAACTTGATATTATCTCTGCCTCGAAGCCTTGGCCGTATCTTTGCAATGTGCACGGTCTCTCCATGTCATTTTTCAGGTCTCTGCTCAGGTGTCACTATTCAGAGAGACTTTCCCTGACCAGCTTGGCCCTCCCCAGGCTGCACCCTGTGTTATTCTATTCCTAACACGGATCTCTAACCGGCAGGTACCGCTTCTCTTTGGAGGTTAGCAGGGTCTCTTCCCCATTCTAGTGCATACAGAAGAGCTGGTTTGTGAGCCTATTATTCCTTCTTCAGCTCGAAAACCATTTTTTGAGTGAATGGAGGATCCCATTCCCTCCCAGTCACTCTCTCACTCACTTCCTCCATGATCTTGGCAAGTGCCTGAATTTGGAGCCTCAGTTTTCTCATCTGTCAAGTGAGGAGAGTAATCAGCACCTGCCGCATAGGGCTGTTGTGAGAATCAAGTGGGATTCTACACAGAAGCTTCCTAGCTCCTTCATGGTACATGAGCAGGTAGCAAGTAAAGCACAGGTCTATTCCGGATGCTAAGGACACGTAAGCAAAATGAAATTTAGAAAATACGGTATTTAGCACAGCGCCTGGCATACTGTGAGCACCCAGTAGAGATAGTTGGGCAGAGTTTTCCTTCAGATGACTTAGGGCCAAGGACAAAGGATCGCCAGCCAGGAGTGGATTGAGTCCTGAGCTCTACTGCGGACTGAGGTGGAAACCGATCAAGACTTGAAAGTTCAGAAGTCTTCTTTACCTTTAGAAATGAAGTCAGTGAGGAGCTCAGAGGATCCAGAGTCTGGCAGAGCACAGTATCTCTTGCAGGCCTGCAGCCCAAATTCTAGAAGCCCTGGATGGGGGCAGGGAGCGGGCGTGAAGCTGAGAGAAAACATTTATTAAAAAGCATGAAACCTCAGTTTCAGGTGCTCAGAAATCCTATCCCCATTTTAAAAGCGTCTGGGTCAACCTCAGAAGAATATTGACATCTCTGAGCCATTGTGCCTCAGCAGGCTTTTTGGACTCTACGTGTAAGGTGGTGAAATTCATCTGCACAAGCAGGTGGTGAAAACAGAGGGTGCTGCCCTAGCTGGTTTGGCTCAGTGGATAGAGCATCGGCCTGCGGACTGAAGGGTCCTAGGTTCAGTTCCGGTTAAGGTCACATGCCACGATTGTGGGCTCTATCCCCAATGAGGGATGTGCAGGAGGTAACCTATAGGTGATTCTCATCATTGATGTGTGTATCTCTCTTTCCCTCTCCCTTCCTCTCTGAAATCAATAATTTAATAATATATATTATTAAAAAGAAAACCCTCTGTTTTCTTTTTAATAATATATATTAAAAAGAAAACAGAGGGTGCAACAGGTCTTCAGACAAATTCAAGGTTGATGCTAGTGACATCACCTCCCCCAGTCACAGTTTGTACCTTGAAACTCACCAGCCTCTTTGAGCCTCAGTTTCCTTGTGTATAGAATAGGAATAATCGCAGCCTCCTCCACAGTGTGTTCTGAGAATGAACGAGAAGATAATAGCAGGAAAAACACTTGGCACAATCCCCAGACATAAACGTGCTCAATAAAGATAAGCTATTGTTATTTTTAAATGAATATTAATTCAATCTCCAGTAATAAACAATCTTCACACACAGGCTCAGTTCCCACAGCCATGCCATATGCCTGCCAGTCAAGGCTCAATTGCACTTAGCTCTGTGTGACACTGGGCAAGTCCCTCCCCTCCCTAAGCCTCAATGTCCCCATCTGTCAAATGGACATAAGAATGAAGCCTGCCTCGAGACCTGTTGTCAGGGATACCCATAGTGTCTGGCACATAGAAAGAATGCTCTGTCCTGTACGTGTTTGCTATTATTGGCATCAAAATGATTATTCCTTTGAACCAGCCGTTTAAAATGCCAAGAATGACACTTCCACCCTCTAAGGAAATCTGTTTACCTAGAAGTGAGTGGCTGCTCGCTCATGGTCCTTAGCTCCTCACGGAGACCTGCCTCCCATGAAAACTTGGAAGGTGGACGTGTGCTCCCTCCCTTTGAGTAATTGAAGAGGTTCATTAAAGCAATAATAAATACACTTAGGTTTCTATGGAGACAATTACCTAATTGGGTTTTCTCTCATCAGAGGAGTCCAAATTGAGGAACTCTCAGTCCATTTCCTGATTGAGGCCATCGGTGGCTTCCCGGAGTGGAGGCATCGGCCCAGCCTCGTGACGAATGTGTTCATTCGATGGCAGGCGATGGCAGAAGGCCCGCAGCGTCCTCAGAAGGGCTCCTGGCTCCTGTCAGTCCTGCTCACCGCGGCTGATAACCCTCTTCCCTCTGGCAGTCCCGGCAGGCACAGAGAGGCGACGGCGGGGACTCAGCCTTCATCTCCCTTGATGGTGGCTTCTCAAAGGCCCAGCGTGACAAAGGGAAAGCTGTCGGCCTTCGTGCCCAGCCTGAAAGCGCCCAGAGCAGCCCCGCTCAGATCGGCTGTAACGTGTCAGAATGTGATGAGGCTGATATTTGGAGTTCGCTACTCAACACGGGCCTGATGAAATGCCATTTCCAGCGCCTAATACCTGTCTGGAGAGGGATCAGAACATTTAGTTTTAATCTTAAAGGTCACGCAGGAATTTATCCTGATAATGGAGCCCCGAGCCAGATGGAGAAGCCAGGGAATGCTCACCAACGGGGCTCCTTTTGCAGACTGAGCCTCTGCAAAGAGGAAAAGCCGGTGTGCAGGGAGCTGAGGAGGGCCAGCTGAGGGGGGCCAGCCGGGCTTCTCAAGGTGACCCTGATGTGGTCGGACCACCTTCTGCTCCAGAACATCCCTTCTGCAAAACCGGGGACCTAGGCATGGATGCTTATATGCATGCACTTATTGAACAGAAGTTGATCTATGTGTCAGGTTCTGAGGGAGGCGCTGGAAATAGGAGATGAAAAGGCAAACTCGCTGTCCCCAAGGGGAGAATCGCCAAGCCAAGGAAATAGGAAAATGATTAAAAACGATCCCACTGCTGTCGACTTGAGTATAAAGGGTAAAGCACTGCGGTTTCTCAAATAAGTCGGGAAGCCGAAACCGGTTTGGCTGAGTGGATAGAGCGTCGGCCTATGGACCTATAGGTCCCAGGTTTGATTCCAGTCAAGGACATGTACCTCGGTTGCGGGCACATCCCCAGTAGGGGGTGTGCAAGAGGCAGCTGATTGATGATTCTCTCTCATCAATGTTTCTAATGCTCTATCCCTCTCTGTAAAAAATCAATAAAATATTTTCTAAAAATAAAATAAAATAAACTGTTTAAAAAATAAGTCAGGGAAGGCCTCCTGTTGGAGGAGGGCCTGAGCTGAGTCCCAGCTGAGAGGCAGGTGTTTTTCAGCAGGTAGGCAAGGTGAAGAGATCCTGGCAAAAGGAAAAGCTTGAAAGCATGGGGAGTGAAATAGGGGTGGAGGGCCATGAGGCTGAGTCTTGAACTAGGGAGGTTGTGAGCCATGAGAACTCAGAAATTGGTCCTTATCTATGGGTAGCAGGGGGTCCTAAGGAGGGTGTGCTGGGCCATTCAATTAGAGAAACAGGACAAGTAGGATATTTATATAAGACTAGAGGCCCAGAACATGAAATTCATGCACTCAGGGGAGGGTCCCTCAGCCTGGCCTGCACTCTCTCACAGTCCAGAAGCCCTTGGGAGACGTCCAACTGATGGCATAGGCCCACTCCCTGGAGGACATCCTTAGCATTGTGAGCCCGGCTTCTGGCTGAGTGGCGCTCCTGCTGTGGAAGCGCACTGACCACCAGGGGGCAGCTCTGGCGTTGGACGTCTGCCAACTGGTGGTCAGTGCACATCATAATGACTGGTCATTCCACCGTTTGGTTGCTTTGCTATTAGCCTTTTATTATATTATAAGGCAATACATTTATTATAAAGTAAGCCTGAAATCTGTAGGGCAGACCATCAAGAAGGCAGGCTAGAATTCTCCAGTACAGGGTGAGACTGCTGCCAGCAGCATTTCTTCTTCCTCCGGGAAGCCTCAGCACTACCCTTAAAGATTTTCCACTGATCAAATCAGGCCCACCCACATTACCCAGGTAAAATCATCTCCTTTACTTAAAGCCGACTGATTATGGACAGTAATCACATCTATAAAACACCTTCACCACAACCCCTAGATGAGTGTTTGATTGCACAACTGGAGACTGTGGATGAGCCAGGTTGACAGGTTGACACATGATGTTGACCATCCCAGAGAGGTTCTGGGTAGTCACTCATGTTACTACTCCTGCACCAGAGAAAGTCACACATTTTAAAAAAAAAGTAATTCTGGGACTGGCAAGAATAAATATAGGCATTGTGCTGGCATGATGTCACCCAGCCCAAGGTCAGTCTCTTCAGGCAACTGGAAATGCATAGTCTAGAAGTCCAATACATCTTGATTTCAAGTCCACTTTGACTACTTACTTTTTTTTTTCTCTAGAAAATGAGATACTACCTTAGAGGTAAGTTGGGAGGTTAAGATGCAAACATTAGTCATGCTTTTAGAAGGTGCTTCGCTGGCAGTGATGTTTGTTAACTAAAATTTACTTGGCTGCATGTAACAGGGACCTATGGGAGCTAAATTAAGTAGAAAAGGGAGTTCAGTGGAGGGATATTGGAGCCTCAGAAATGGTGACAGCAAGCTCAGGAAAATTAGGAAATGGGCCAGCATTCTGGCATTATAGTGGGAAGTTCCGCTGCTCCCTATCCCCAGTGACCTTTCTGCCTTGACCTTAACTTACACCTTTTCATCTTTCTCCAACTACCCCACTGCAGATCTGTCTGTACATCCCAGGACAAATGAATTGACCCTTTTTAAAACTCAGTCTCATGATCTCTAAAACGGAGATGACCTTGGCTGATGTGGCTCAGTGAGCATCAGCCCCTGGTCAAGAGCACATACCTGGGTTGCAGGTTCAATCGCCAGGCCCAGTCAGGGCATGTGCAGGAGGCAACCAATCGATGTATCTCTCTCACATTGATGTCTCTATCTATCAATCTATCTATTTATCTATCTTTCTTTCTCCCCCTTCCTCCCTCCTTCCACTCTAAAAATAAATGGAAAAATATCCTCAGGTGGGGATTAACCAAAAAATGAAATCAAATGGAGATGAAAATAATACCTATCATACAGAAGTGCTGTGAAGATTAAATTATGTACATTCAGCTCTTAGCTTGTAAAATTGCTTTCACTGTTGTTGCTGTTCTTAGTGTAGCAGTAGTGATGTTTCTCACTGCCTGGCTGGGCGTGGGGAGGGCAGTGATAACACAGGGCACTGTGAAGAGGTGAGGGCAGGCGTGAGAGCGGCGGTATCTGGTTTTGCAGCCTCACCCCTGCCACTCAGGGTCTATGTCACAAGTTACTGAGCGTCTTTCCTCACTTGCAAAATGAGAGTGTAGTAATGCTTTTACGGGAGCCTCCTCGGGATCAGATGACTTCCCGGCATCGTACACTTAGCAAAACGCCTGGTATATAGAAAGTGCTCGGTAAGAGGGAATTCTTACCATCATTATCATCACTCTCATCATAATTCTCATTAAACCACTTATTTAGTCCAATAGACTCTTAGCACATGACTCCCCAACTCCATTTTGCAACAGTCCACTGATTATTTCTAAATCTGATGTCGTTTATGTCCCGGGCACCTGCGGAACTGGCTAAATTCTCACAGTTCTGGCTCCTCTGCCGGCTCCCGTTGGCAGCTCTCTAGTTCCAACTTACTGAGCTGGGCTGTGCTGTCGTTGGTGTCCAGGACATCTGTAGCCTGGGGAGCGGCAGCATGGTTTTTGCACACAACATCGGAGTGAGCCATTCTTCACGGAGATCAGAGGGGGTCAGGAGCCCACATGTGCTCAGTGCCGTATCCTCTGTGAGCACATGGAGCTGAGACCTCGCCCTGGGCCAGGACGGGCATCTGATTCGGCACCCTGAATGGATGGCAAGAAATGAAGCTCAAACAAGGAGCCGCTGTACAGGTATTGAACTTTCACCTGACATTTACAGAGAAAGGCCTGGCCTTTGAGCAACGTGATGCCCGTCTCTAAAAGGTGCTCACTCACTCGCTCGCTCCCTTTCCCAGCTCAGTCAGGATAAAGACAAAGCCACCTTTGTGGAGCCTGAGCAATGTGCACACCCTGCAATTCTCACACAACCCTGGGGCCCCCCTGCACCCCCAGAAGACGTTTACTAGGAGGCTGTTGAGCTGACGTCTGTATTATAACGATACTAGTGACCCTGTGCACGGATTTGTGCACATGCAAAGGAAATTACCTCATTAAATTGCCAGTGCACATATATGCACTAGCCAGTCAGTCACGTGCGATTGGTGCCAGTGAGAACTTTATATGTATCTCGCATGCACGAATCAATGTTTATTTTTAAATTGCCAGTGCGCGTCCTGTGTACCAGCTGGTCAGTCCGTCAGACAGTGGGACATAAGTATAGTTGGTCACTTAGCCTTTTATATCTATAGATTGTTACTCTGCAGCAGGGGGTGGGGAGCGTCTGGCCAGTGGGCCACATCAGGCCCGCCAAACATTTGGTCTGCCTCCGCCAAGCCATTGGGGGTGAGCTCATTAAATGGTTGACCCGATATAGCATGCTCATTTTTAAGTTGATAATTTTATATGGCCCTCGAGTGACATTTTAAATATCCAAACGGCCCTTGGCAGAAAAATGGTTCCCCACCCCTGTTCTGTGGCAGTACCCCACGGTGAGTCTTCTAGGAAACAGTGAAGTCCCACTGGATGTGCTTCGAAATGACCCATTTCTGAGCCAGAATGGCATACAGTTGGGAATGAGAGTCAACAAGTCGAATCGTGTTCTTCTGCTTATAGATCACTGGCTCTTGGCTCAGCATCTGGGATTGAGGCCCTTGGCCTGTCTTGGTTCCCCTCCTGGAAGGTGGGGTGGCCCAGTGGTTAAGCTCACAGAGCAGGAGGTCTGGTTTCTGGGCTTCGGCCTTCATTCGGCTACTTTCTACCCGGGTGACCTTGGATGTGTCAATATTAATGAGAGCCGGTACCTCTATTAAGGCAAGGATAATGCTTAGCCCGTGCAAAGCAATGTTTTCGGTGCTTCATGGTGGCCGCTCTGCGATGAACAGCTGCTTTGTGGGGCCTCTGCCTTGGCCATTTCGGGGCACCACTGGGGACCTTTCACTGTGGGTCCCAGATGGCTGGCATCCCAGAGTCCTGCAGCCTGACAGCCCCATGGACACGAGCGGGCAGAGGTGGGCGGGGGAGCGCGCAGTCAGGAATCCAGGGCTTCCAGGCAGCAGCCCAGGGGAGAGACGACCAGGCCACACAGAGGCCGTGGCTGGGGGAGAGCATGAGAGAGACTGATTCAATGGAGATGTCGTTACCAAAGACGATTCCATTTTGTGGAAGATGCGCCAGGCTCAGGGCCATGCCCGTGGCCCCGAAAGAAGACCCAGCCAGACCTCAGTGCGGGACCCACTCTCTGACTTGCAGGACCCACCATGCGAAACGAAAACCCGTGTCCCTGTTTCAGAGAGGACGAGGGATTTAGAAACAGCGATGCTGGAGCGTTCAACAAGCACAGGGCGTTTGTAAGCTGGGGGCATGGTATCCATGCCCAGGAAGCTTGCCCTGCCTCTGTCACTGTTCCTTCCATACCCTCCCCACCCCCACCCCACCCCCAAGCCCTCACCCCTTCAGCTCCCCAGCTCATCCACTGGGTTAGCCTCAGACACGTGCAGGTGGGAAAAGATGGTCTGGACTCCATCGAGGGTGGAGCACGGAAGAGAAATCTTCAGCCCCAATGGATTGTGATTAACCATAGGTGCTAAGGGGCACTCCAGGGAAGCAGGGACGGGCAGGCTGAATTCTTGGGGAGACAGCTCAGAGCCTTCAGGGAGGTTCCTCTCCGAGAAAATGGATGCAGCACAAACACTCCTAAGGTTTTCTTCTCCCTCCATCCGTCTGTCCATCTGTTAGCGGGAGGAGGCCTGAGTGGCAGCCCCCTGCCTGCGTGGATAGAGCATGCACAGAGCCAGAGAAGGCCGAGGGCACCAGGCCCCAGGGGCCCCTGGGAAAGCAGACGGGGTATTAGGCATGTGTGATCCTCGCCTGTGCAGAGGGATGTCCTAAGTGCTTTGTGTATATGGCCCTCGGTCTTGCTCCCTCACCTTCCTCGTCCATCCGATTCCTTTTCCTGTCTTGCTCACCATGCGCTTAACAGAGAACCCAGCTCTGGAAACGGCCTTGAGACGCCTCTAAATCATCCAAAGTGATTCCTCTTTGAACTTCATCCCATCGCCGTTAATCTGTTTGGGCAGCCTTTCTCCCGGCGCAGTTTATTAAGACTTCATTGCTGGGTGGGGGAGTCCTCCTGCCATGTGGGAGGCCCTAGCCCGCAGCGTTGGGGGGCAGGGGAGTTGGTGGAGAGTTTGGGGGTGGGGGGGTGTAGAGGGAAGCCTTCACAGGTGACATGTCCACATGGGACACCACTCGACCTGCCCCCTTTTGGTCCTGAGCGGTCACTCTGGCCTCATCCTCAGGGGACTCTTTCCCAACTTGTCTTTAGCTCGTTAGCGCCACCTGCAGGCTTTTCCTCGGCTCTGACGGGCTAAGGAGCTGTACTTACTAACAGCACCATTTCCAAACCCCAAGTCTCAGGGCCTGACTGAGGTACCTCACCTGTTGACAGGCCGTGCCTTCCGCCCCCGTCCTCTCCTTCCGCTCGCCCACAGAGCCCCAGGAGCACTGCAGTGGAACTCCTGAGGACGTGTGTGTGGGCTCAGCCCCAGGAGAGGGCACGGCAGGAGTGGTTAGGGAGCTGGGCAGGCTTCCAGAACACGCGTGGTCTGATCCATCCTGTCCCCCAGGGTGGTTCCTGGGCCTCCCGGCTCGTTGGCTTGACAGGCGGCAGAAGGCGCCACCGCCAGCTCTGATCTCCGCGCTGCAGGTCGCTGTCAGCGCATGTGGATCAGGGCAGTGGCCGCGGTGGCTGCTGCTGGGTGATCGCGGTGCGGGTGGGCCTGCCTTTCCAGAGGAGCCATGGGCTTAGCCACGTGACCTCTGTGCTGCAGGGACTCCCGTGGTCAGGACTGTGCCTGCTCTGGCGCCTTGCATGTCCGTCCCGACTCTCCTCTTCAAACACCCCTCTCACCCCGCACAG
This sequence comes from Pipistrellus nathusii, assembly GCA_963693515.1. Taxonomy (NCBI): domain Eukaryota; kingdom Metazoa; phylum Chordata; class Mammalia; order Chiroptera; family Vespertilionidae; genus Pipistrellus; species Pipistrellus nathusii. Next base: position 7,453,285 of record OY882859.1, read on the forward strand.
GTGCCTTTCGTCTGTCAGATTTGGGGCATAAATCCGAGGGTGGCTGGCCACTCCTTCCCTCATCCATCCATTCCCTCAGTGGTTTTCATCGAGCACCAGATACTAGGCTGGATGTTCAGGAAGCAAAAGTGCACGAGACACCAGCCCCACCCCTAGGACTCCCCCGGCCCTGCTGGCAGGGACCAGGCAGGGACCACGCCGGGTGGCGTTCTGTGGCCCTCTCCAGGGTGCCGTGGGAGCCAGAGGGTCTTTCCCCTCAACCTGGAGGTCAGAGAGTCTGCAGAAGGAGAGGAACTTCGATGAGCATCATGAAGCATTCATCCAAACACGGGGAACAGCATGTGCAAAGGCACGGAGGCCATGCCTGTGGACGCAGTTGCTGTGACTGAGCTTTGAAAGCGCCGGGGGGAGGGGAGGGGAGGGTCAGGCCTGCCAGGCCTGCGTGCAGTGATCAGACAGTGGGGCTGGTGACGGGGAGAAGGCAAGGCCAGGCCAGAGGCAGGGGCCTCCAGAAGACAACTGCACAGCCCCAGCAGGAAACGCTGAGGGCGGCAGGTCGGGACATGGCCATAGCGTCTCTGGGGAAGCCTGGCTTTGTTGAGTGGAGGAGGGAGGGATTAGGAGGCCAAGCACCCAGCATTTTCCTCTTTCCTCTGAGAAAACATACGCCACGTGCAGAGGGTCTCCCGGGGCTTGTGGCTCCCCTCTGCGCCCCCTGCCCCCAGACAGGGTCGTGTTAGGGTTTGGGCATCTGGAGCCAGACTCCCTCGTCACTGTGTGACCTCCAACGAATGACTCAGCCTCTCTCTGTATCTGTCCACACGGCTGTCACACGGGGATGAGGGCTTGAGCGTGTCTAGCCATAGGGCGTTTGAGGGTTATGTGTGTTGGTGTGCACACACATGTGCACACACATAACGTGCGTGGAACACAGTATGTGCTCTGTAAATATTTGCTCTTATTTTCCATCGTGGAGCTTCCTTCCCCGGTGGCTCAAGACTGCCAGAGCTCAGTTTGTGTTTGAAGCCGGTGGGAACTCGGAGGACAGGGCACCCCTGGCCAGCCCCAGGAGTGCCCTGTGGGTGGCTTCCCCTCCCATCAGCCCCCGGTGCACCCTCAGCCTGCAACCGCCTCCGGAGGAAATTAAAAGCTGGATTGGATTCTCAGCGTAATCAGGAGGAGTGCCACGGGGCCTGGCCTTTTGCTCAGCAGCAGCTACACACGTGGCATTTGCTCTCCTCTCCCGGCTCCTGAGCATGCAGCCTGATATGAAGGTGCCCTCCCCCACCACCACCACCATCCCTACCTCCCTTTGTGGTGGTGGCCTTCGGGGGTGAGCAGCAGGTCACCCCCCTCTTCATGGAAAACCCCACTGGGGATTTCTGACTTTAATCAAAACCAAACACAGTTCGGAGCCCAAAGATGTGGAAATCCCTATAAATTCCCATGAAATCTCGGTGAACAGCTGCGGGAGTGGCCACTGCTGGCACCACCCACCGTGGCCCACGCTGCGTCCAAGGCAGCAGGTCCCTGGCAGAGCACTGCCATCCAGGCCTGGGGCAAAGGCCAAGGGGTAAGGGGAGGGAGGAGTCTGCTTCCGCCTCTGACTGGTTGTCGGACCCCAGGCCTTACCCCTCCAGGCCTCTGTGTCCCCCTCTGCAGAATGCCCTCAGAACATGCCCCCTTCCCTGAGCTGTTGTGAGAATTCCCAAAACAGTCCCCAGTTCAGTTCCCAAGGCAACACTCAGAAGATGCTCTCGCTGCGTATTCATCAAACACGGGGCCCGCGATATGCCAGAGGCCCTCTGGGTGCTTGGCAGGCACCGGTTCAGTTACTCCTCGCTGTGCACCTGGACGTGGGACTGTTACATTCCCCCTTCACAGAGGAGGACCCTGGCGCACAGAGAGGTTAAGAAAATCGCCTGCATCACACAGCTTGGGGAGGGTGGGCGGGCGGCAGAAGCAGGACTGAATCACACGCGTGTAACCTGTGTGTGCGCTCTCTGCTGCCTGTCACCCTGTCGGGATCCGCTGCTCCATGCCTGGCCCTGCAGGGAAGGTAAAAAGCTAATGGGAAAGGAGGAAACTGGTCCTATCTTACATGGCTTGCAGGCTTTGCAGGAGCTCACCGTCTCATAAAGTCCTCTTCTTATAGCATAGAAAGCGATTAAAATTCTGTCTGTGGACACCTCTCTCTCCCTGCAGAGATCAATAGTCTAATAGGTGAGCTTCCCTTTCTTTTCTGAGCTCCAGGAACAGCTGCAATAAGAAATAAGGCTCTGACATGGGGGGTGATGTTTGGGGGGGTTGCTTGTTACTGCAGCATGACCTCACCCATCCTGCCCACCCCCTCCTACCACTGCTTTCTGAGTTGGACAACCTAATCGGAGGACGATGCAGGGTTGCTTGGGGCCTGCAGAAGCCGAAATGGGCGTGTCCCTCTCTTCTGCCCAGAAAGACACCCATGGGAATGGCTGTTTGGCTTTTGTGTGAGCCAGTTTTTAAAGCTTTCACTAGCTCTGATAAATAATCCAAATAGAGGAACACCTGAAACCTCGTTAGGACAGTGACGGTCTGGCAGTAAAGGATTGGAAAAGCGCTCCCGGTTTATGGCTGACTTCCCTTTAATTTTTAGAGGACCCAGGCGAGCTGTTAAAAGGCTCAGGAGCGGGTGGGGCTGGGGCCGGGCCGGGGCCGGAGAGGACACGTTATCCTCTCCCAGACCATTAACTTAATCAGATCACGTCACTGTCAAGAAAACAGAGCTCCTCCCGTGACCCTGGGGCCCAGGATATAATTTTTTTTCCAGGACACGATTAACAAGCGGTCTTAACTTTCTTATGGAAGCCACTTAAGAATGTGTGTGTGTGTGTGTGTGTGTGTGTGTGTGTGTGTGTGTGTGTGTGTGTGTGTGTGTTTAACAGGCTTTAACAAAGTAAAAAAAATAAAAATTAAAAAAAATTAATGTACAATTTAGTTTCATTTCTGCAGTCTTATTTCACAGGAAGCCTGAGAGGCCCTAATCGGAGTTCCTTTCCCTTCGTTTCCATCTTTATGTTCCCAGTGAAACAGGATGAGTAACAGAGGTCCCCAAAGGCACGTGGGAGCTCTAAGTATCTGACCTGTTTCTCCTACTGAACTGTGGAGGCATCCTCAGAACATCTTTGTTCCCAGAAAACCAGTGCCATGGAACTCAAGCGGGGGTATAACCAGCTTCTGAAAGATGTGCGTGTTGAGACTTCCATGAGCAGCTGGACAGAAAGACAGCAGGGACCTGGGGTAGCCCAGAACCCCCACCCACAGCCCCCTGAAGACGGACACAGTGTGGCAGGCCTCACAGCTGTTGTGATCCTGATACCAAGAACCACGAATGACTCAGCAACCCCACTGCTACCTGCACACAGATCCAAGAGACGCAAACACCTGTGTCCGAGCACACACACTTGTGCACGCATGTTCATGGCAGCATCACTCAATTGCCCAGGGGCAGAAACATCCAGATGTCTGTCAGTGGATGAGTGGATAAACACAATGCCCACACAATAAAGGATTCTTCAGCCACATAAAGGGATGAAGTTCGGACACGTGCTATAATAGAACATGAATGAACCTCGAAGACATCCTGATAAGTGAAAAAAGGCAGAACACAAAAGGCCATATGTTTGTTGTGTGATTTCATTCCTGTGAAATCCCCAGAATGCAAATCCATTGAGACAGAAAGCAGATTTGAGGTTGCCAGGGGCCAGGGGAAGGGACAATGGGGGGGGGGACTGCTAGTGGGTTGGGATTCCTTTAGGGGTGAAAAGACTCTGGAATTAGGTAGTGATGATGGTTGCACTGTTTTGTGAATATACTAAAAACTACTGAGTTGTATTTTTAAAGATGAGTTTTATGGTATACTAGGGGCCCAGTGCACGATTTTCTGTTTATCACACCCTGACCCCCAAGTGCCCAGAGATCAGCTTTACGGAGGAAAAGAAGGCCTCCTCCCTTCCTTTCTCTTTGGGGAAGCATATCAAGTTCTTTGTCTCAACTTCTTACAATGGCCAGAGCTAGAGCCATCAGCACAGAACCTACGGAGAGAAACATGATCTCGGAGAAGTAGATACGAGCTTATGCTTGGGTCCCAGCTCTGCCATTCTGTGCTGCTGTGAACTTTGTGCATGCCACTTAAACTCTCTGAACCTTGGACTCCTACCTTGGTAAAAGCAGGCGAAAATTATTCCTATCCTGCAATGTCACTGTAAAGATTGAAGATGTATTAGTTAGATACAGACTAAAATGTTGTAAAATAAATAAATAAATAATAATGTAGTTAGCAAGCTACATGTACATTTTTCTCTTTTATAGAAGTCGAGAGGTGGGTAGCTCTGACTCATGAGGTTGTCTAGAGACCCAGATTCCTTCTACCTTGTTGCTCTGTCACACATTGAGGCCTTGCCCCTTAGGTGGAAATGACTTCCTATTTCCTTTGCTGCCCTCCGAAGGGGGGAAGGGAAGTGGAGGCAGACTCTTTGAACAGATGTGATCTATAAGTCCATGAACCTTTACTGGTCACTTTCATTGACTATAATATATCACATGGCCAAACTTGGCTGCAAAGAAGCTGAAAAAATGGAGTCTCCGGGCTCTATGTGCCCAGCTATGCCAGGAACCAGTTCAGCATGTAATAATTACAAGAGTTTCATCAAAAGGTTGGTGAAGCTTGAGGGGCTCAACAAGAGCTGAGCCACATATGTAGGTTACCTGTTGGAATGGCTAAATGGCACTTCCCCCAAACCTGAATAGGATTGCTTGCTGCCAGACAGCTCAGGGCATCTTAAATCTACATGTTATTGCCTCCTGTTGGCCAAACACCTGAACAGCTGTAGGCTATTTCCCAAACTGACAATGCTTCTGTAAATCTTGCCCTTTGAAGTGTATCATCTCTACCTTGCTTTAGGACAAATTGTGTTAATAAAGAGCATGGGGTCCTTAGATAATTACAAAGGTAATCTTTAGCACCTTTAGCTGAAGCTCCTCTGACCCCCAATGCCTTTCAAAATTATCTTTCGTCTTTGGACTCCTTCTTGAATCTATGCTTCAGCTCCTTTCTCCAGATTCCTGAACCCTTTATAATGCTGGGACAAGAACCCCAGCACAGCTAGATTAGTAGGAGTTGGGGTGCAGAAGCAGGGGGCAGAGGGTCACTATTAGCCATCTTTGCCACTAGCAAGGGAATGCAATTAAGAACAATGAGCACAACCTTCCTGTGTAGTAAGGACTCGGTGAATGATAGCTGTCATTTTTGGAAGAATCATTCTGAGGAGAAACAGGCAAATTGTCTCTCATCTCATATGCGAGTTCTGGAAGCCAGACCAGACACAGACGGGAGGACCCAGCCTCTGATGTTCTTTCCTCCAAGGCCATGTTCTTCCTCTGACAGGCCTTGGACAGCAGGGAGAGCTTCCCACGGACCATGCAGCCTGCAGGGGAAAGGCCTCTTCCCCTTAGGGACGTGACCACACTTCACCCAGGTGCTCCAGACACCTCTGCTCCTTTTGTCTCGGCACCCGATGCCAATTCCTTTTGGTCACGTCATCCCCACAGGGATAGCTAGGCATGATTGGCATCCTGTGGGAAGGGTCTTGGTGACCAGCTTGGCCTATCAGCCAATGCTCTGCTGTGTTCGTTTTTGTTGACATTTAATTATATTTCGATCCCATCAGCTGTCAGGCCAGCTTCCTGACAGTACACTGAATTGTGCTTGAAGCCAGCTATCCCCCGCAGACATGATCTCATTTGGGCCTTCTCAGATGGATGGCCCTGGGAGGAAACAGACAGGGGTCTGATTGGCAAGGAAGACCCCAGGAGTCAGCAAGCACGCAGACAGGCACCACCTTCCGTTTTCTTCATTGTCATCAGCTCCCATTCAAAAACACATGAGGCCTCTTGAGTGCTGTTATTAAGGAGTTTAAACATACTTATTTGTTAATCTGCAGAATCCAGCACACATCCCTACCCTAACCATGCCATCTCTGTCTAATCTTAAGCTATTATTGGGGAATAGCTTGAGAGGGGCCAAGCTTTGAAACCATAATAGCAAACACTTCTACGGGATTTATAATGTGCCGGCTATGGTTCTGTGTGTCTTACATGTCCGGGTTTCTCTCCCTATCTGAATCATTTCTGTTTCTGAGTGCCTGGTAACAAGCAGGAAGGGTTTGTAACAACCATGGAAGGTGTGTCCTATTACTATCCCCATTTTATGGATGAAGACAAGGATACACAGTGAGTTTCGTGGCATGTTCCAGGCCACTGGGTCAGCATATGGCAGAGCTGGGTGTGAGCCCAGATGATCTGATTCAGCATTTGTACATGTGGCCACCATGCTGATAAGTGGCTACAGGTACAACCAGTCCACCCTCATTCCCATGGGCCTTACCTGTCCTGCAGCGGTGGGAGAGCTGGGACCTTGCTGTCTGGACTCCCTTGCAGCTAGAGTTCTGCACGTGTTTCAGGTTTGGCCACGCAGATGAATTCACATGAGGTTGGGAAGGTAGATCTGAGGCAGAGGTACATTTCTTTTTCTTTTTCTTTTTTTAATATATTTTATTGATTTTTTACAGAGAGGAAGAGAGAGAGATAGAGAGTTAGAAACATCGATGATAGAGAATCATTGATCAGCTGCCTCCTGCACACTCCCTACTGGGGATGTGCCCGCAACCAAGGTACACCGGAATAGAACCTGCGCCCTTCACCGGAATAGAACTTGTGACCTTTCAGTCCACAGGCCGACGCTCTATCCACTGAGCCAAACCGGCTTCAGCTAGAGGTACATTGCTGCTGCTTCTACAGTTCTGCTGAAAAGCATGTTCCTGAGGTACCTGCTTCCCCTGTGGTCACCTCCACCATGGTCCCTGTGCAGGGTGGGACCTGAGAGGTGGGCACAACAGACCCATTTTGCTGGTGCTGGTCCTGGCCGGCAGGCACAGTGTGGTTTCAGGAGAAGCAGCCGATGGCAGCTTCCTGGCTGTGCACGAGGAGGTACGGTTCTGGGGCTGCCAGCCTCTGATTTGTGGAAGAAGCAGCAGATCTCCCGGTGCCCTGGTTCAGCAGAGGTGCTTTTCATCCTTGAAAGCTCTGTTTCTGCAGCTCCTCTGACAATTCCATAACCCATTTAAGATCTATAATAAATACATTCCTGCTAGAATAAAGCCTAGAATAAAGTCTGTTCTCTGAACTGACCCTGGTCACACAATGCTAGACCAAAATGTCACCTCCGTTCCTTAAAAAATTAGTGGTAGAGAATGTGTCCTTTGTCCCCTAGCAAACGGGCCCCCTAATTAGACCTGCTCCCCTACCCAGACACAGGTAGCACTGGCCTGGAGCAGGCCCTGCTCCCCAAGGGGCAGAGGCTGCCCTTCAACCCCCAAGTTAGTGGAGAGCAGCACAGAGTGCAGACCTTCTGAGGGCATCTCACCCCCGGAGAGGAAGGAGAGAGCCTTTTGTCCTGTACCCGCCAGGTAAATAAACCAGGCCTACCTGTGGTGGGGAGGAGACAATGGACAATGGAGGAGGAGCTTATGGGGAAAATTGGCTCAAAGTGCCATTTTCCAATGTTGAGATTCTGTTGAGTCCGGGAGTGGAGATCATGGGCATTAAGTCTCAGCGTGAAAGCAGAGATGGCATGTGTCGTAGATCATATGTTTCTCAGGCAATTACGTCGAGCAGTTTTGTACTTTGTGGAATCCTCAGGGGTTGAGGACATCCTTTCAGATTTCTAAATAACTGGTGATTTGTCCATTTTAGAGATGACACCTTTCAAAATGTTAACCTCTGGGGATGGTCATCTTTCTGAGAGGTATTACTACAAAAAGAAACTGTATTACTTAGGATGCTTTGGGCTAGGGTAACAGAATACCCAACTAGTAGGGCTTAAACAATAAATGCATTTTATCTCTTACACTAGTAGCCCTACGCACGGATCCATGCTCTCTGCGGGGCCTGGTGCTCCACGCCTGCTGCCCAGAGGCTCTCTGTGGCCCAGAGGCCCATCCATAGCCAGGATCAGAACGCTTGCCTCGTCACCAGGGAGACAATGCGAGCATTTCCCGCCACACACACACCGCCACTCCCTGCCCGCTGCCCAGAGGCCCTCCGCAGCTAGGGTGGAATGTTTGCCTCATCGCCTCGCTGACAAAGCAAGCATTCCGCCAGGCCACTCACACTGCCTGCTCTCATTGTCCCTCCTCCCCCCCCCCCCCCCGGGACAGGGGGGACTCCAGCGGGGCTGAGAGGACTGGGTGCCGCCATCTTGTGGCTATGGGCAGCGCCATATTTGTAATGGAGTGATGGTTAATTTGCATCTTACCCTTTTATTCAATAGGATACTAAGAAGTCTTCGGTTTGCAGAACGGGTTTGGGGTTCAGCAATGTCATGGAGAAGTCTGATTCTTCCTGTGTTTTCTTCCCTCCATCCTCAGCATGTTGGGGGAAATTCCCCTCACGGCCACAAATAGCTGCCACGGCTCCAGGCATTGCATGGTTCCTCGGACAGGAAGGAAGGAGTGGTGGTAAATAAAGGACTTTCCAGTCATGTGGTGCGCTGCTTTATCAGAGGGGGGAGTCTTTTTCAGGAGCTCCCCAGCTGACTTGCCTGTACACCTTATTGACTAGAATAGGGTCACATGCCCATGCCTAGACCAATCACTGGCAAAGAGGAAGAGGATGGCCATGGCTGATTTTAAACTGTCTTAGAGCCGAGCATGTTATCTCCCCAACAGATCAGTCTGGAGGCATGGGGTAAGGGGTGGGGATTGGAGAGGCAGTAGCAGCAGACCTGGACCTAGTTTCTCAGTTCTGTGCTGTCTAACGCCGAGGTCCTCAGAGAGTCCGAATGGCTCCGGACCCCGAGAGCTTTCCGAATTCTTTCCTCCCTCGACGACGACGTTGCTCTTCCTCCTTCACTCTCAGCTGCCTCCCCTCCCTTCCAACCACCCTGCCTGGTAGAGGCAGCCTCACTCCCCGCTTCTGATTTCTCTTTTAACTGTATGTGAGTCTAGAAACTTAGAGGGAGGACGTGCACGTTTTGGACCATGACTGTTACTGGATTCCAGGTGCACTGGTCTAGAAGTATTCCTGAATCCCAAAAGCTAACTAGAGCCAGCTCAGATTCCTATTTTATTAGTGTGTGTTTTTCAAACCAGTAGTTAGCACAGGAAGCCTTATTGGAATACCTGAGGCCAGGCGAGATGGGACCTACAGCCAGCCCATACAGAGCACATGGTGTAGCTGGGCACCATTACGCCCTGCATACCGTGGAGAAGGCAGGGCTGTGGGAAGCTGGCTCCCTGGTGTCACCATGACGGGCCTTCATGATGGAGGGTCTATACTTACCCTGGCCCCTTCCACCGAGGGGTTTCCAGTCACCAGCTCTGCTGAGTATCATGAAAAACATAATAAAGGGAATGGACTATTAACATTGGGAGCCAGTTAATTACTTGGGTACTTTTGCGGGGGGTTAAGGGGTGCTATCCTGTGCTCTGTAGGGTGTTTAGCAGCATCCCTGGCCTCCAACCACTACATGCCATTAGCCACGCATAGCCGATGATGATGATGGTGATGGTGCTGTCACTAGACAGTACCAAATGTTGTCAGGGTTGGGGGCGGGTAGACTCATCTGTGTTTGAGAACCATGAACTGGAGACTCATGGATAGTGGGGAGGGGAGCTAAGGTACATTGGCAGGCATGGCCTTCCCCCATGACCCTTCCCAAGGCAACGCCCCCAAGTCCCCCTCTCTCTAGCCCCCTGTTTTGTTTTATTTTCTCCAGAGCCCGTCACCCTCTGAATGTGTCTTATTTTTCTTGTTTATTGGTTCATCATTTGTTCCCAGCCCTGGACTCCATGCCCTGTGGGAGCAGAGACCAGCTCTGTGTTCCTCATCTCAGTGTCCCCAACACAGTGCCTGGGACGCACGGGGGGGTGGCGGGGGGGTCAGCAAATATCGGTTGCATATGAGTCAGAGTTCCATCAGGGGTTCCGAATAGGAATCATTTAATGAGCATCCCTTCAGACACTTGAATGGCCGCTTCCTCTGCATTGGCTCAGTCAGCCTTACGAATATGGACACTGGAGCACAGAGACAATGTCCAGTGACAAACCTCCGACAAGGAGTGACGGAGGTGGATGGAAGCCCGGGTCCCTCGATTCCAAGGTGTGGCTTGTCTGGGAATGCCAGCCCCGCTGCCTCCCCGAGGACCTGGGCGGCTGGATGGGGCTGCTCCTGGCCCTGCAGTCGGATATCCTGAGCCAGGAACACGTGGCCTTCCAAGGCTGAGGGGTTCACTCCAGCCGGCCCGCCAGCCCAAGAAGACCCAGAAGTTGGAGCTCGTGCCCTGGCACCTGGCGCAGTGCCCAGGCCACCTGTCCCGCTGAGGACACAGGACACTCAAGGCCCCGAGAGCTGGTTCTTTCTGGCAGGAGAAGAATCATGAATTAGCTGCTCTTTGATGGCTTCCAAACTATTTCTCTTGCTTTCCAGAGGGAAACCACAATCTGAAGCTCTCAACCATTTCCTCCCTCAACAGGACGCAAGGAATGTGGCCCCCGGAGGCCCCACCCACCCCCCACTCCCACCCCCTCGCCTGGAAATTGTACCAGAAACCTGAGATGGAACAGGATTGGTGGAGCTGTTCCTTCCCGCCCCGCCCCCCGGAGTAATTAGCACGTAGGGCTTCTCTCCTGGTATTTATGTGTTTAGACAAGACAGTTCATTGTTTCCAAATGTTAGTCCGTCCTAACTATAAATCAAGCCCCAAATCTTGACTCCCAGCTCACAAGCCGATTCTCTACAAATAAATCATCAGAGGGCGGGGATGTCACAAATGCGGGAAAGCACTGGGACGCACTGGGACACACTGGGACGCACTGGGATGCCGTAAGCGCAGGGCAGGGAGCGGCTGCGTGAGAACGTGGACACAGAGGCCTGGGGCTGGGCAGGCTCCCCCGCACATCCGCCTGAGAGAGGAAGGCACTTGAAGGTCTAAGAAGAATGTATATTTTTAGTGCTCTAACGTTTCCCAAGCCTTTTGGGGGACATTATTCAGTCCGTTTCCTCACACCATCCTGCTGGTGTAGGTCGGCAAGCTCTGTTACTAAGTTCCATCAGTTCTCGGACAGGTGTTGTTGTCATCTTTATCTCAGAAGCCAGGCAGCATCTTAGAATCAAAAGTGTGTCTCCGTGTCATTGGTGGCTTTATTTTCTTTGTGATCCATAAAGGAGCATCGCGTGTTATCATTAATAGTGTCTTAGATCGAATGAAACACACACCATTCCCATCCGTGTTTCACGGGGGAGGCTGCCAGCCCTGAGATGATACATGCTTGGCCCAAGGTCCCCGTGAACGGGAGAATCAGAACTTGGACCCGAGAGGGCTGAGACCTCTTATGGACATATAACTACCGCACAGATGGATGATCAATGGGTTGTCCTCCCTGGAAGAGGGCCCCAGGAACCAAAGAAGTTTTGTTTTCCTGGACAGAGGATGCAAATTTGGAGCCAGAGCAGAATTGCTTGAGGCCGTAGAAGGAGACAGAGTCCTCCTTCTCCACCTTTCCCTTGAGATGTTCAGGCTGCTCTCAGGATAGCTCAGGCAGCATTGGTGTGAAGTTCGCCCCAGTACTGGTCTCATCTAGAAGGTTAGGTCTCAGTGGCGACCTTGAGGAAGTCAGGAAATGGCACCATGACCCCAGGTGGACTCGGTCCGACACCAGGATACGAGGTTTGGAGAGAGGAGCACCAACAAGTCTCCACCTCATTGACCCTCTGCTGATCTTGGACAGCACCCATCCTGAGCAGCTGTACACAGCATACCTGTGCCCAGGGCACCCATGTGTCTCCATCTGACTCCAGTGGAGGGTGGTAGGGCAAGAATGCTTGACAGAGAGAAAGAAAATACAGACAAGTTCAGGAATGATGGGGTAGTCTAGATCAGGAGTCGCCAACCTTTCAGACCTCTGGACCACCAGTGGTCCGCAGACCACCAGTTGGCGACTGCTGGTCTAGATCCCATTCCTAGTTTGAGCTGGGTTTTGTGTGTTGATGAGTCTTAGCCTGTGAGAACAGTGACCGAGCTCGGCTCTCACTAAAGAAAGTGAATGCTTGGGGGAACGTAACTAGTCATAAGAAACCCAAACATGGTCTTTTTTTGGGGGATAGAGAGTTAGAAACATGGATGAGAGTTGGTCCAAGAGTTGTGGGTTATTGTTAAGCTGATTAACATGGTCTTATTTTTAATGGGCTTTCTGTGCCCATTTCGGAAGGCATTACATTAGCTAAACCAACCCACCATGAGTATTGGCTTGCTGGTCTGAAGACCCACTTTGTAGAGCAGAAAGCACTTGTGTGCAGAGCTTACTCAGAGCTAAGTTCAGAGTTGTGTCTCTGCTACTCTCCAGCTGCCCACTGTGGGAAGTGTTAAATGTCTGTGACAGAAACCTCAGTTTCCCCATCTGTAAGATGGGTGGGGTGGATTAAAGAGAACCGCATGTTCTTGGCTACTCCTCCTATTGAGAGGTAGAATTTAATGCCCTTCCCCTTAAATCTGGATTAGACTTGAGGACTTGATTGGCCAATAGACTGTGGCTGATGTGACATTCTGGGACTTCGGAGGTTCAGGCACATAGGAAGCCTTGTCGTTTCCACCTGGACTTCTTGGAACTCAGCCTCCATGTTGTGAGGCACCCCAAGCAGCTCCTTGGAAAGGTCTCCATGGAGGAAAACTGAGGACCGAGGCAGCAGCCAAGATCTTCGAGCTGCCTGCAGCTCCTGGCCACACGGGCTTCCTCAGCATGGTTTGCTGACTCTGTGAAGCCAGGAAAGAGGGCATACAAGCAAGACTGGTAGGTAGATGAGTGAGTGTGTGTGTGTGTGTGTGTGTGTGTGTGTCTGTGTGTGTGTGTGTTTCCAGATAGTTAAGCAGAGACAGATGAAAGATAGATAGATAGATAGATAGATAAATAGATAGATAGATATAGAGATGATACATACAACACACGTATTTAGAAAGATAGAAAAGATTAGATAGGTGTGTGGGGGGATGGACAGATAGATCCATCCATCATAACCTAATCACAGGAGTGACATCCCATCACCTTTGCCATATTCCATCTGTAAGAAGCAAGTCCTAGGTCCTGTGACTTGTTTCTTGCCAGGGGGTGAGAGCCAGAGGACATCTTGGTGTGTGTGTGTGTGTGTGTGTGTGTCTGTGTGTGTCTGTGTGTGTGTGTCTATCTGTGTGTGTGTTTTACCAACCACCCTCTAACAACCACTCCCCATCAACTTCTTAAAAACTCCAGGCCCATGCAGGAGCCTCTGGGGAGATGAGATTTTGTTTTTCTGGTGCCATGTCGGTATTTCTCAGCCTTTTCCATGTCATAAAGTGAGATTTATTCAGAATACAGGAGTGCAGAGAGGAAGCTAGAGCTCTGTTCACAGGGCCTCCAGTTGGTCCAGCTTCTGCTCAGGTACCCAGAGGTTGAGGGGTCCGTACTTTAGCACACGGTGGCCTCTTCGTGGCCCACCCCGAGGACATCTGAGCTCTGATGCATGTCCCTAATAGCCGGTTGGCCATCTTTTCATCCATCGTTGGCCATCATATGCCTTCTTGGGAGAGGTGTCTGTTCAGGGCCTCTGCCCATTTTTTAATTGGATTGTTTGTTGTTTGGTGTTGAGCTGTGCGAGTTCTTTGTGTATTTTAGATCTTAACCCCTTGTTGGAGCTGCTGTTTGCAAATATCTTCTCCCGTTCGGGTTGGCTGCCTTTTTGTTTTGTGAGCAGAGAGAAGATTTCATTTTGGGTAGTGGACACACCATGCAGTATACAGATGTTATATCATGGAATTGTACATTTGAAATTGTACATAATCTTATTAACCATGGTCACCTGGATAAATTTAACTTTAAAAGGAAAAATAAAATAAAATACATATGGTCATCTTCCCCACCCCACCCCCCCCAAAAAATAGAAGCCATCTTAGAATTCTGCCTGCCGCCAGTGCCTTAAGAGTTAACATTATTCCCACTTTCTAGATGGGAACTAAGGGTTGGACAAGTGACCTTACCCAAGCTCCAACACTTACCCAAGGGTCAAGCCAGAGTTTCCCACCACACTGGCTCCATCTGTGGGCGTTTCTCAGACACCAGGGAGCACTTCTCTCAATGCCCAAAGGAGCAGTGCCCGTACTTGTGCACTGACTTTGACTAACGGACTTGGGCTGAATCGCACTTTCTCTTTGGTGGCATCATCATGCTGGTAATGCACTTGTTCAGGGTATACCTTGCCTTCACACCCCTGCTGTGTGCTCCAGGAAGGCAAGGACTGCATCCATCTTGTTCGTGGCCACACCCCTGCACTCAGAGAGGTCCCCAGCCCCTTCTGGGCACTCGGCAGACAGTCATTCAGTCATTCAACAAACACTCATTGAGCTGGGCAGCCCACTTCAGATACAGAGATTATCAAGACACACCTTGGCCTCACTCTCCAGCCGAGCAGAGCTAGAAAATAAGTAAACTACACAATAGTGCGGTGTGGCACAGAGATGACCATGGCTTCCTTCTCAGGTTTGCCTATCCTGACGCCCCCATGGCCCACATCTCAGGGGCTGGCACAAGGTAGACTGTGGCTGGTCCCGTTACTTATTACAGTCTTGCTCTCTTCTCTCCCGCATCTGACAGGAAATAAAAATCAGAAAAGATTAATTGGTCGGGAAAATCCGGAGAAAGTTACATAAAAAACACACATAATAACATCCCAGGCTGGGCTCAGAAGTCTCTGACGCAATCCTGCATTCCTGCAGCCTCCCTCTCTGAGCGGAACTTTGCATTTCAAAACCGAATTCTTTTTTAAAAAGGCTGTAATTATTAAAAGTGTGTATATAGGAGAATTCAGCCTTTCATCGGAGGTGTCCTAATGACACTTCAACAACTGGGAAGGAAGATAATAGGGTTTGGAGCAATTACACAGCCCATCAAACGCGAACATGAGTGATTCCGCTTCAGGCCGGGAGCTGGAACAATCCTCAGCTCCCACACAGCTGTTTCATTTAGAATACTTTGGCCCAAAATGGCAACGTGGGCTGTACCAGTCATTCCTGCATCAGAAGCTTAACTCCTTAAAGACCTAGTACCATCCATCTCTCACCCACCCTGGCTCCCCCACCCTCATTATTGCTTGGTGAAGTTTTTGAGCAACATGTTTAAGAGTCAAGACGTGGCCACCGAAAACGCTGGGGTTTCATTGCTCTGAACCCGTTGGGCCACTCTGTGTCTTTCTCCCTGTTTTGATTCGGTCAGCAGGTATCATTCAGTCACGAGAGGGCCAGTCCTGTGAGTGCTGTGAGAGTAGTCGGGTCTGACAGCCGAAAACAGATGACTGGGTGATTTGGGGAGAGCCCTGTCTTAGTTCAAGCTGCCGTAAGAAAATTCCACAGACTGGCAGCTCAAATGGCAAACATGCATTTCTCACAGCTCTGCAGGCTGGGAAGTCGCACAGTCCAGCGGCCAGCAGACTCAGCAGCTGGTGAGGGTCGTCTCCTGGTTTGCAGCGTCCTCGGTGGAAGAAAAGGGGACCATCTCTCTAATGTCTCTTCTTCTAAAGGGCACTAATCCCCCTAAGGAGGGCTCCACCCTCATGACCTAATCTCCTTCCAAAGGCCCCACCTCCTACCAGCATCACATGGGGGTTAGGGCTTCAACTTATGGATTTGGGGAGACAAACGCTCAGTCTGCAGCAAATTCAGTGATAGAGCAGTTCCTGATGGTTCAGGTTGAATGTAGAGAAACCCACGGGGACAGGGCACTCCCCTGTGGATGCCATGGCAGGGAGCTTACTGATTCCTGTGAGGTTTGAAGGGACACGGGCAGGGAGCAGTGAACAGCATGTGGATAGCGTACTGTATGGAGTGGGAGCAGCCCAGAGGAGCTGCAGCTTTGAGTTCAAGACATTTAGCCAACGTCCAACAACAGTGAGGGTACCCCCCTCCCTTCTCCTCCCTCCCTCCAAGCTCCTCCCGATGTCTCCCATTGGCCAAACTCAACTAGAGGCCAGAGGTCAGGGAGGCCACTGTTGCAGTCCATATAGGGCAGCCTTTTCAGGATTTGAAAGCACAAAGGAGGTCCAAAAAAAGGAGGCGCGTCCTCCGCCCTCGGGGAGTGGGCCTCCAGCTGCAGATGGAACTTTGCAGGCACCTTGTGCTGTGGCTGCAATAGAAGGGACAGGGGCGATCCGCTTGAATCATTGGGAATGCACTGCCGGGGCCTGATGGGGACCCAGAAACACCAAAGCTTGGATCTCAGAAAGGGCTGGAACTGCAAGCCCAGGAGAGAGGCCTCGGAAGAAACCAACCCTGCCGACACTTTGGTCTTGAACTTCCAGCCTCCAGAACTGAGAGATCATACATCTATGTTGCGTAAGCTCCCCAGCCCGGTTCGTTGCTGTGACAACCCTGGAAGACAAATACCGTCCCTCTGCGGAACCACATCTCACAGGCGGGACTGTGGAGAGAGGGGCTCAATCCCTGGGGGCCCGTGACGCCAGGTAAGCGGCTGTTTGTCAGCGCCCGGGGCTGCCTCTTCCACCGTGAAATATTGACCATCGCTCTGTCTACAGTTCCGTTTGTTCAAACAATTGGTTGCCACTAAAGCAAACCTGCCTCTGTTTGTGCCTTTCCGTAATGATTTTCTCCTGGAGTTCTCCGCTTCCCTGCACATGCCCCCGCCCTGCTCCGTTCCTGGTCCCGGTGCCCAGGAGAGCAAAGCTGTCCTCCCAGCCCGGACACCTCACCTTAAAGGCAAGGGAGGGAGAGATGATGGCACTGCGGCTGGCTCTAAACTGGAGAAAAATTAAAACTCACAGTAAGGTTTTACGGTTTGGGGAGAGAAAAATCCAAGAGGGAAAGACTGAGGAATGGACTACAGGTCCAACGATTCTCTCTCATCATGGATGTTTCTATCTCTCCCCCCCTCTCTGAAGTCAATAAAAACATGAAATAATTACTTAGAGATAAACAAGCATGCGGTAAGATGTTAAAAAATAATCAAAGAAATGATAGAACTCAGGACAGATCCTGTGTGTGATCTGATCATCGGAGCTTCTGGGAAAGACAACATTCAGGACAGTGGTTACGGGGTAGGAGGGGAGGGACCACAGGTGGCCTCAGCACAGTCAGTCCCTCAGTGAGGATCGTTTTCATAAATTATACTTAATTTTCAAATGTATTAATTGGATCTTTTAAGTGTATTAAGTGTGAAATAATGAAACATTTAACAAGTGGTAATGCCTGCTGAGGTGCTGCCACGTCGGGGAGCCCCTCTCCGGACACCGCCCCTCCTGGTTCCCTCCCCGCCCTGTCTCTCACTGTAATACTTAACACCATCTTCCAGCAGCTTTCAACGATTTATTTTTATTTTATTCTCTGCCTCATCCCCAGCTGGAATGTACGTGCCCAGAGAAAAGGGAATCTTCATTCACTATTTTATACCCAGCACTCTGTGTTTTACTCTTTGGTGTGTGTGTGTGTGTGTGTGAGACAGATATTGAAATTTTTTATTGAGGATGTTTTCCTCTAATTATTTTTTAAGTACAATGACTAAGCCTATAAGGTATCTAATTAAACCTGTCTCATAAAAAAAATTTATTTGAAATTATCTCCCAAATATTTTCTGATTTTGCGCGCAACTAGAAGTCCTATTTTTTAAAACCTTTATTGTTGAGCTATTACAGATGTCCTCCCTTTTGTCCTTCTCCTGGCCTTCACCACCCTATTGTCCGTGTCCCTGGGTAAGGCATATATGGGTGTAAGTTCTGTGCATCTGTGGCTTTGCCGCTCTGAGCCTCAGTCTGTGCATCTGTAAACTGGGTACAACAGGTGGACCTACTTCCTCTAAAGGTTGCCATGGGGTAGAACTCGGTGCTGTGAGTTACAGGCTCAGCTGGAGCAGGGGTCCGACTACTGTCTCTCTCTGCACCTTCCCCGCTGCGAACAGTGACTCCCAGGAACAGGCTTCGCTTTCTCCCCGCCGCGCTTGGCTCAGCAGCTCTTCCCGGGCCATCAGCCTGGCTGAGCATGTGCTGGAAGGCTGCCCTTCGGGGCAGAGCCAGGACTGAAATGAGATGGTTCTCCGTGAAGTGGGGCGCCACCATCGGATATACTTTTATTCCATCTGAATGGGAACCCACTCAGACTCGAGTCTCTCCCCAACAGGGAGGACATGAAACTTCTTCCGCGGTCTCTTCTCAGCCTCCTCGGGCCGCCCGGGCAGCTGAGGAGCTGCCTGCACAGGCGGGGACGTCAGGGGCTTGTCCAGCTGCCCATCAGAGCGCGGGGTTGGCTTGTCGGTTGGGTGGGTAAGTGGATGGATGGCTGTATGCTTGGTTGGGTGGACAGATGGGTGGGTAAGTGGGTGGATGGATGGATGGATGGGTGGGTGGCTGTATGCTTGGTTGGATAGACAGATGGGTGGGTAGATGGATGGATGGATGGATGCTTGCACAGATCAGAGGGAAGGATGGGGTGAGCAACTCCTGCCTTTCGTTTGGAATGTCCTTGATGGACTGGCTGTTGGTTGCTCACATTGTCCTCTGTGCTCCACCTGTATTCCTCGGGATGGTAATAGATGCTCTTCAAGAGGTGGGCATTAGTCTGGGTCCTCCAAGGTGAGATGAAGCACATAAGGATTTCATTGGGGAGATGCCCGTGTGAGGGAAAGTGGAGAGAGAGCTGGACCAGGCTAGTGATTCATGACACGTCAGACCCCAAGTGATGGGGAGAGAAGGAGGGTCGGGTGGAAGCATCCTTAACTGCCATGCAACCTTAGAAAAATTTGGCCAGGCTGTGCAGGAGTTCCCACGCTGCCGCTGGCCATGGGAGGAGTCCCTGTGTCCCGGGGTGGGTGTGGCTTTGCTTCACAGCTGGCTGGGAAGCAGAGCAGCAGCTGGGCCCTCAGTCAGCTCCCGGCCCCGTGTTTGCAAGCCATCGAAATGCATCCCTTTGCCAACACGGTGGGAGGGTGAGTTCCACAGACACGCAAGTATTGGCATCCCTGCATTCTACAGCTCCTGGAGCCTCAGGTGCACCCTGGCATAGCCAAGCACCATGAAGCCTGCAGTCCAGAACAGCTGGATTCAGCATTTCTGAATATATCTGACTATGGAGCCTTTTTAAAATTATTATTACTGATTTCAGAGAGGAAGGGAGAGGGAGAAAGAGAGAGAAACATCAATGATGAGAGAGAATCATTGATCGGCTGCCTCCTGCACACACACACACACACACACACACACACACACACACCACTGGAGATGGAGCCCGCAACCCAGGCATATGCCCTGACCGGGAATCAAGCCATGACCTTCTGGTTCTTAGATAGATGCTCAACCACTGAGCCACACCGTCTGGGCTAGGGTCTTATTTTAATAGAATGGTCCCGAATAATAAGGTTTAAGATCCAGTGGTGTAAATGTAGCCCAGGAGTTCCCAGGCTCAGAGAGAGAAGAAAAGAGAAGAGAAGAGGTCAGCGTGAGGGAGCGAGAAAGAGAAATAACTACATGCAGACAGAGGCAAAATGAACACAAAAACACAAGTCAGGGGAGAAATAGGATGTCACTGGTTGTTTCCAACAGACCACAAGATACCAAATATACACATGCCATTCCGGGAGTTATTGGCTAAGGCTCAAGGCCGGCACAGGAAACAAAACCACTTCATGGTAATCAAGCTTCCTGTGTGGACAGCGCACTGCAGTTTATAAAGCTCTCGCCCGCCCGCCATCTCCTGTGAGAATCACCCCAACCCTGCAAGGGAGTCCGGGCTGGAGGCTCTCCTTCCTCCCTTTGTCCCTGACGATGACCTTGGCCATGGCGATGATCACTGCTGACGTTACCAAGCGCCCTCTGAGTGCCAGGCACTCACCTGAGCCACTCCACCTTCACTGCCTTTATGCTCCCTGTGGCTCAGAGAAGTTAAGCGACTGACTCAGTGTCACAAGCCAGCAAATAGCAGACCTTCTTTTGAAGCAGGGTCTGTCTGAACCCCACAGGCTCTGTCAGAGAGGGAGCTGGGCACCTCCTCCCGCTGGGCACCAGCCTGGCACAGCAGCAGAATCCTGAGCCCCCTGCACGTGAGTTTTTATAACCCTCTCTCTATCACAGCGAGAAGGAGGCTCACTCGGGGAATGTAACGTCGGTAGCGGTTTTCCTCCCTCTTCCTTTTACGGCCTTTGTTTATGGAGGGACAAATCACGGCTGCTTTCGTTTGTGCTGCTCGCACAATAAAAGCAAAAGAGATGCTGGCAATCTGCGTAAAGCCTGTGCCATTCCAGAATCCGCGCTGTCAGATTCACGCCACGTGCTGATCTGAGTCACCGGGGTGCCAGCCGACCAGCTGCCGAGAGCTTCCAAAGTCACTGTTATTGATCCACGCCGGACGGCCAGGAGCTCAGGGGTCCACAGGGGCCACCTCACTGGCTCAGCGGGGGCCCAAGCAGGACCGCCAGGAGCTGCAGTTACCGGGCTTTGCAGGGTCCCGGGTCTGTCACTGGCTGGCTTGGTTTTATCGTTGCAGCTGGTGTTGGGGTATCACAGGGGTGGTCCCGGGCCAGGGAAGGGCCTGCCTGGACTCCCACCTCCATGTTCCAATCTGAGCCTCGGGCTCACCATGAAGGCTGCAGGTCTCAGCCCCATGAAGCCGGACTTGAAATACTCCGTACAATGCGGGACCCCAGTCTCAGAAGGCACGGAACGGATAAGCAAATGCCCCATGCAGGTGACAGACAGGTTCACCTGGAGGCTGGGCCAGGGGCCAGCCGTCCACCTAGGATAAGGTGACCAATCGTCCCACTTTTGGCGGGACAGTCCCGAGCGGGACGTCTGGTCACCTTAACCTAGGATGCGTTCCTCACTCTCCTCCTGCTTCTCCCTTTCCTCACTCATGCCCTCCTGAGCCTCTCCTCCGCCGGCCTCATCTCCCCTCTTGTCTTTTCTCTCTTTTCTGCTGCCTTCCTCAGGCTGTCTCCTCTTTCTGCCCAGGGGGATGTCACCAAACTGGGAACCTTGGGATGGCCTAAGGGGAGAAGCTGCCGGAGCAAGGAGACCCAGGTTCAGCCCTGCCTCTGCTTGGCTGTGAGCATCAGTTTTCTCATCTGTGAAATGGGGACAGTGTGTCCGCCACTCGTGCAGAGGTGCCGGGGGGACAGGTGGGCCGGGGGAGCCGTCAGGAACGTCAGGGAAATGCCTCCTGCTCACCAGACGCCTCCTGTCGTAAAGCAGTAGCTCTCCCTTAGGGTGTGCGTGTTGGGATTTGGTCTGGATTCAGTGGGGGGACCCCGAGCGGGATCGTGAACAGCCAACTCTTAAAGTCTGAAGCTGCAGGTGTCACCTGTCAGTGAGATCGACAGTTCCATTAGGCAGCTGCCCGTTGGCCCGTGATGGTTAAAACATCTCCATCTCTCCCAGGAGCAAGTAGTGATAGTCCCTTCCTTTGGTGTCCACGCAGGCTAGAAACCTCTCTTTAATTTTACACACAAAGGAGCAGTGGTTTGACGTAGGGGAGGGTAGAGGGAGGGGGAGAGATCAACCAAAGGACTTGTATACATGGATATAAGCCTAACCAGTGGTCACGGACAACAGGGGGGTGGGGGCATACGTGGGGAGGGGTTTGGGATGGGAATGAGGGGATGAGGACAATTAGATGATACCATAGTCAATAAAGAAATTTTTATTAAAAAGTCACCATCATCCCATTCAGGGTCCATTGTCTCACCGGCCAAGCACTTCCCCCAAGGCTGTTCTCCTCATCTTCCTCAGGCCGCACGGAGGCAGAGTAGGTGGGAGACATCTGGGCGTGAGTCCCTGAAGCATCTTGGTTACAAACGCTGGTGAGAGCTTGAAAGGCAGTGAGAGGCCAGGGAAGGGCCGGAGCACAGAGAAGGACCAGCCAGCCATCAGGCCCGACATGGGGCTGCGGGGAGCAGAGGCCGCTGCAGAAGGAGCTGGGGCCTGGGGACTACCAGTCCCCGCCCCCCCCTTGCAGACCAGCGAGCGGAGGCAACTGCGTCCTGGGTCTGACGCTCTCAGAGCGCAGGCCTCCCCCGGGTCAGGGCTCACCAAGTTCAAGGTGCTGGTGGGGGTTGTGCTTGTCGAGTTGCAAGAAGCTGTAAGCAGAGCCTCAGGGCCAGTGGCCGCCCCGAGGTTAGCGCCAAGGTCTCCTGCCTCTGGTGAGTGCAGGCTCTGCATCCGTTATTGATTCTGATCAGCATCACCCTCCACACTAATCGCAATAACAAATAAAGACAGCGCTAACACTGGGTGCTTACCGTGTACCTGGCACCCTGCCAAGCTCTCGACACAGAGGTTCTCCCTGTCACGTCACAGTGTGTCCCAGAAGCCCCCCTTTTCTGAAAATCCTGCCCTGAAAACAGCAGGGCCCATGGGAACGGGGATTGGGGTTCAGTGCTGCCAACCCTTGGGCACTTTGTGACTAAGCCTTACACTGAGAACCGGTCCGGGTTCCTACAAGGAAACGCACACACACCGTTGAGTTGGTACCCAGCGTCCCCGGGGGTCACTGGGATGCATCAGTAAAGGACACAGCGAAGGGCTGACGCTTTCTCTTTGGAGATGTTGATCCTGGAGGGCATTCGCTTCTAACAGAGACTGTTTTCATCAAAATAAAAAATCGGATGAGGCTGCCACCTTTATCTTTCATCCGTTGTGCCGTCACACGGGAAGACGTGTCTCCAAGCAACTTGACCCCACCCTTATTTTTTTTTAATATATTTTATTGATTTTTTGTTTTTTTGTTTTTGTTTGTTTTGTGTTTTTTTTACAGAGAGGAAGAGAGAGGGATAGAGAGTTAGAAACATCGATGAGAGAGAAACATCGACCGGCTGCCTCCTGCACACCCCCTACTGGGGATGTGCCCGCAACCAAGGTACATGCCCTTGACCGGAATCGAACCTGGGACCCTTCAGTCCGCAGACCGATGCTCTATCCGCTGAGCCACACCGGTTTCGGCACTGACCCCACCCTTATTGACGGCCACATTATCAGAAGTCAAGGCACACAGACTGCATCTTCTCCAGTCCTTACATCACGCCCAGGAGGTTGGTGCTGCTAGAAGCATCCCCACTTTACAGATGGGAAAAACAGGGTTCAGAAGTTATGTCACTTGCCCAGAGTGACACAGCTAGGAAGTAGAGCAAGAATCTGCTCCCCTGGCTGGTGTGGCTCAGTTGGTTGGAACATTGTTCTCATACACTGAAAGGTTGTGGGTTGGATTGGATTTCAGTCAGGGCACGTTCCTAGGTGGTTGGTTTGATCCCCGTCAGGGTGCATATGGGAGGCAACAGATATCTGTCTCTCTCTCTCTCTCTCTCTCTCTCTCTCTCTCTCTCTCTCTCTTTTTCTGTATCTCCCTCCCTCCCTTCTTCTCTCCCTCCCTCCCTTTCTCTCTTAAATCAATGAACATATCCTCTGATGAGAATTAAAAAAATGTTGATGCGTATAAAGCAGGGAGACCGGTGACCGCCATATATACAAGCTCAAGACACGTCCTCTCTCCCCGTGGGACTGCATCTTGGAGGTGTACCTCCCTATGGAGCTGTATCTTGGTGGTTTCCCTGTCACCCCCCCTCCCACCTCCCTCCACCTTAGGGCCGTTCTCCTGGGCCAGCCCCTGAGGCCCAGATTTGTCCCTATTTGAGGGTTTGGCTTTCCTGGGGTCGCGGGGAGGAAGGCGGGACAGACAGCCCAGGGAGCTAAGGGCCCGCGGGTGTGGACACAGCATTTTTCCGGCCGCAGCCCAGCTGCCTGAGGCAGCCACTTGATGACCAGAGGATGCCAGGGGCCTGCAGGTGGCGCAGGAGTGAGAGTGGGTCCCACCTGGGGGGCAGCAGTTATATGATCTAAAGGTCCCAGCCCCCTCCCTGCCTGTTTCCTGACCCCCACACACGGGGCCCCCACGTCGAGGCTTGGTCTGCATTTCCAGCTCTGCCCACGCCAAGACTGGCAGCGCTGGGCATATCTCCAAAGGGCCAGATGGTCTCACTGGGCACATTTGCCCAGGGTTCATGCCACTGGCAGGAGATGACAAATATGGGTCTCAGAAAAAGTGGCTTTGAAATGGGGCTCGGGGGTACATACGGACTGCAACTCCTGTGATCGGAGGCCTTCCTCTTTCTGCCCCTGTAATAAGATTATAAGACTTACCTTTTATTGCGTGTCCCCATGCGCCAGACTCATGGAGGTGAGCCGAGCCTCTTGCTGCTGCAAGTGTAGTGCCTGGCCAGCAGCACCGACATCTCCGGGAGCCAGTTTAAATGCAGAATCCCAGGTTCTGCCACATCCGCCGAACCTGACTCTGCATTTTAACCCGATCCCCAGGTGACTCCTGTGCTCCTGGAGGTTTGAGACACACTGAGCCAGACTTTGCAGTCCACCCCATTTCTCAGATGGGTCATCTGAGGCAAGCTCATCCGTCGGTGGTGCCCATGGGATTTAAACCCATTCAGGCTGGCCGCCATCCCATGCACCACTGCCTCTCGGCACTGGAAGCATGTTCCAGGCAGAAGGAACAGCGTGAGCAAAGTGGCGTAGTGTCCTTACCCGGGGAGGGGTGGACTCCGGCATGGTGACCACCGTGGGCCTCAGCCGTGTCTCTCGGCCCCTCTCCCATGCAGGCCTGACGCTGGCCTGGAATCAGGCTGCTCAGGGTACGTTGGTGGCCGGCCCGGGCCACTCAGCCCACATTGGTGACAGAGCAGTTCTCCGCCTGCTCCTAGAGCTCCCGCTGGGAAGGAGATGCAGCTGATGGGACCCGTGGCCCATGGGCCTCCCGTGGCCCAGGAGTACAGAGCAGAAGGAGAATGAAGACAGCCTGACTTGGCCCGGTGGGGCTCAGGCGTTGGGAAGTTGGTCTAAGACCGTGGTCAGCAAACTGCGGCTCATGTGCCACATGTGGCTCTTTGGCCCCTTGAGTGTGGCTCTTCCACAAAAGACCACGGCCTGGATGAGTCTATTTTGATGAAGTGGCGTTAGAAGAAGTTTAAGTTTAAAAAATGTGGCTCTCCAAAGAAATGTCCATCGTTGTCCTGTTGATAGTTGGCTCTGTGGACTCATGAGTTTGCCGACCACGGGTCTAAGGGGTCATGGAGTTGCTTCCCTGTCAAGGGCTCGTATCTGGATTGCAGGTTCACTCCCTGACCCAGGTCAGGGTGCATGTGAGAGGCGACCAGTTGATGTGTATCTCTCACATCGATGTTTCTCTCTCTTCCTCTCTCTCCCTCCCTCCCTCTCTCTCTCTCTCTGAAAAAGCAATGGAAAAAAATCTCCTTTGGTGAGGATTAATAACAACAACAAAAACCCACAAAACAAAACCAAAAAAAGGACAGCCTGATGGGGGGAACATGGATTTGCTTCTGGGTCAGCTAAGGGACAGCTCACCTGCTCACCTGGCCTCAGGGGGGAGGGGGTGGGGGGAGGGGGGGGTTGGCTGTGGACATCCCCTGACCAGCTGGCCCAGCAGGCCACCAGGGGGCTCAGGTCCACATGAGAACCCGGGGTCCCCCAGGGAGCCCACCTGGCTCTGTGCGTGCGCCCTCCCCATCCTTCAGAGGCAGAGACTGAGGCCCAGAGAAGGAGGGGGCTTGCCGAGCACATTGTTATTGAGGCCACGAGTTGACTAGTCCATGGGCTAGTGCACAGGACAGATGCGATGGGGGTGAAGGGGGAGGCTTGCGTGCTGGGTCTCCCTGCAGTATTTGAGTCGCCTCTCCTGGCTCCCCAGGGGAAGGGAGGGACCCCTTCCTTGAGTCGCGAGGCCTGGTTCCAGGAGGGGGAGGGGGCGGCGTGTTTCCCAGGCGCTCGGGTGTTTATGAGCTGGTTGGGGCCCCGCCAATGTTCTCAGGAGGTGGACTTTCAGAATTAGTAACAGGACACGGTCCAGGGCTGCAGCTCGCCCGGTGTGGGAGGCGGTGGGCGGGACACAGGTCCTTTATTCGGGGAGCCCCGCAGGCCTCGGGGCAGGGAGGGTGGGCACACGCAGGAAGGTGACTGTGGTTTTTAATTTAGCCCTGCCATCGGGGGTCCGGGAACAGGACTTGGGAAGTATACGAAGGTCATTATGGCCTGTTTCCAGCCAGCTAAACCGATGCTGACTTTCAGAATGCACCCCTTCTCTCCCAGAGCCCCTGCCCGCGCTGCCTCCCTCCCCGCTGCACCCGGGCATGTTATCCGCCGTCCATTGTTCCGAGGGGAATTATTCCATCTCAGCGCCGCCGATAAGGAGAACGGTAAATGAATGCGCACCTTGTTACCGGGCTCCACAGCGGCCTTCGGTGGTTTTTTCCACAGCCCTCCCCCCCCCTACCCCCTACCCCCTACCCCCGCTTTGCCCAGCACCTCCCCCAGCACACACAGTCCACCTTTATAGTTGGTGCTTCTCAGCTCCTGATTCGTCACCCAATGCACGAGTGACCAGGGCCGATCTTGCCTGAGCTGGATCGCTGACATGATCATGTGACCGTTTTGCTCCGCCAGGCCAGTGCCTGTGACCCAGGTGATATGTCCTCGGGTCCTCCCGGGCCTTGGCGTCAGCCTAGCGCGCAGAGCTGGTGGCTGTCTTGCAGCCGGGAGGGGAAGTGACCCACAAGGGGGCAGGCAGCTCCTGGGGGTGAGGGACACGCTTTGCACAACCCAGCCAACGGCTGATCCTGCTTCCACATGGAAATACGAAGCCCGGGCCCAATTCACCCAAGTGCCCGTGGCGAATGGCAGGGTTGAAGCTGGACCCCGCCCCTGGGGCCCTGCCCTGCACTGAGCCACTGTCTAAAGGGCCTAGGCCAGTGGTGGGCAAACTCATTAGTCCACAGAGCCAACTATCAACAGCACAACGATTGACATTTCTTTGGAGAGCCACATTTTTTAAACTTAAACTTCTTCTACCGCCAGTTCTTCAACATAGACGCGCCCAGGCCGTGGTATGTTGTGGAAGAGCCATACTCAAGGGGGCCAAAGAGCCGCATGTGGCTCGCGAGCCGCGGTTTGCCAACCACGGGCCTAGGCTATGGGAGCAGGCGTTTCCAGAGTGAAGAGGAGAGGGGGCTGTCTCCCCTTTGGAAAGAGGGGGCGGCTGCCTCCTCGGCTTCTGTCACAGCAGCTCCGGCGAGGGATTGATTTTGCAATAAGCCACCAAACGATGGTGCGTTTACTGCCCGCGTTACTGACGAGGAGCAGGGCTGTAATTGGACGGCGCCGTGGGGATGTGGCAGGCGGGTAATAGCATGACTTACAGCCCGGGGCCTGGGTTTAAGTTCCGCAGCGGTTACTGCCCAGCCGGCGCCGTAAAATCAGAGGAAGGCGCGGTGCGCACCGCCCAGGCGTTCGGTGAGGATGATGGCCGGAGAAATGGAGGAGGGGATGCGGACGGGGGACGGAAGAGCAGCCAGGAACAGTTCTCCCCGCCACCATTTACCACGTCCACGTGAAGAGTCCACGTTCCCATCGTAAACACAGCCTCGGAGGAGCCTGTGCTTTTCCTAAGCTTCTCACATCTCAGATGACTCTCTTCACCGCGACGGCCACGGTGCCCCTTGTTCCCGGGTAAACAGGAGCGCGTCTTCGTGGTCAGGCCCTCGAGGGCTCGGCCAGGGTCTTACTCAACAGGGACTCGGATTCCTCTTCTCCTGGCACCGCTGGCTGCTTCTCTAAGGGAGGTGCGCCGCTTAGTGAAGCGGAGGAAGCCGGGCGATGCTCTGCAGACCATCTCCAGCCACACACAGGGTCTCTGCGGAAGGCACGGATGTGTGCCCGGAGCAGAAGTTGGGGAACTTAGGTACCCCGGGAGGCATTGGGGTTGGGTGTCGGGAGAGGAGGGGTCAAGGTGAAGAATGCACAAAGGGAAGGGTCTCAGGGACCGGAATCGATGGGTTTGGGGGATCAAGGCCTTGCACCTGCCAGGTTGCTTCTCTGAGATGCGTTATCTCCTTTGTCAAGTGGGGGTGACCGTGCCCCCTTCAGAGGTTGTTAGGAGGACACAGGGAAATCATGTATGGCAAGCGCCCAGGGCAGCCTCTGACCTGTAACTCACTGTCAGTATCACTGACCGTCCAACCGTGAGCACTGTGCGAATGCAGGAGACATCTTCAAAAAGGAAACAGATGCCCTGACCGGTTTGGCTCAGCGGATAGAGCATCGGCCTGAAGACTCAAGGGTCCCAGGTTCCTTGGTTGTGGGCACATACCCAGTAGGGAGTGTGCAGGAGGCAGCTGATGGATGTTTCTCTCTCCTCATTGATGGTTCTACCTCTCTTGCTCGCTCTTCATTTCTGAAATCAATAAAAATATATATATTTTTTTTTAAAAGCAGACTGAGACAGATCATGAGCATTTGGACAGAGCTGGCCACCCAAACTTGGGGCTGAGGGCTCTGCAGACTGAGGCCAAGAGGCATTTGACAGGGGACCCTTAGGTAGTCGGGGGCCCAGCTCTCAATGCGGTGTTGAGACTGCCCACAGGTTCATTAGCATTTCGGGGACTTGCTCCCAGTGAAACCCGTGGCCACCTGATTCCCCCTGAGGCCATTTCCCAGCTGTTTCAGTGCAGAGCAAGGGTAGCCCTTTTTTTTTTTTTTTTCTTTCCTGTTGCAGTTGTTTTATTGAGAAAAAATTCACGTACTCTACAGCCTACCCACAGGGACAGCCCTCAGCAACCACGGCCTCGCTCTCTATCTCTATAGATTTATTTGCCAATTCTGGAAATTTCCCATACACAGAATCGCACAGTATCGGCCTCTTGCAATGGGTTCCTTTCACTTACCACAGTGTGCTCAAGGCTCATCCAGGTGGCAAGAGGTGTCGGTGCTTCATCCATTTTTACGACAGAATAGCACTGCACGGCGTGCCTACAGCCCATTTGGCCCATCCAGTTGCCCGTTGATGGGCACTTGGGCTGTTTCCACACTTTGGCCGTTGCGAGTGCTGCCGCCAGGAACATTCACGTACAAGTGCTCAGTTCTGCTTCTCCCTGGAAGTCAGATCTCCATGGAAACCACTAAGTATTGACAATAGGAACCGGAATTAAAGACCACGCGCCTTAAAAGGATATAAATTTAGAGAAAGCTACCCAAATACCTTCCCCTGCATTCTTATTGCACCGAAAGGCCTTCGCAGAACAAACAGCCCTTGAAACTCACCGGCTAACTGGCCCCTGCCTCCTGGTCACTCTGGGGAGATCCATGACATGAACTTTACTCATGTCAATGTAACAAGCACTGTAATTCTAAGGAACTGGTCCCTTTCGCTTAAGGATGCTCATGCTTGTCTCTTGGCTATGGCCACTAGGGTGTCTGGAGGCAAATTTCCAGGCCAGCTTTGGTGACTACCCAATGCAGGGTCTGAACCCTGCACACTTCATGCATTCACCCATCTCGTCCTCCAACGAGCCCCCGAGAAATCAGAGGTAGATGACTTGCCCAAGGTCACACAGCAAGAGGTGACAGAGCTGAGGTTTAAATCAAACTCTTGCCCTAGCTGGTTTGGCTCAGTGGATAGAGCGTTGGCCCATGACTGAAGGGACCAGGGTTCGATCCCAGTCTGGGACACACAGGCTCGTCCCCAGCCCTGGTAGGGGTGCATGCGGGAGGCTACCAATCGATATGTTTCTCTCACATCGATGTTTCTCTCTGTGTGTTTCTCCCCCTCCTTCCACTCTCTCAAAAAAAATCAATGGAAAAATATCCTCGAGTGAGGATTGATAAAACAAAAAGTAATAGTAAACCTAATTCTTTTTTATTCTAAAGCCCGAGCTCTGAGCTATAACCACATACCTGTGTGACTGCACGCATGTTCTAAAACCCACCCCGAGTCGTTTCTGAGAAGCAGAGGAGAGATACAGATCTCCATTTAACCCATCTGATCCCACATCTGATTATCACTCACCTATGCTGACCCTATTAAGAGTGTTCTTTGGAATCTTAAGGCCATCTGGGTAGCCCATCAGCAAGGCCTTTATCTGTCCACATCCTCCCCTATCGCAGCCCTCATCAGTCACTCCCGCTAATAGAGGGCAGGGTTGGTCTGTCCTTCTAGGCTTTTCTGAGTGCCTGAAGCATTCCCGCTATTCCTCCTTCTGTTCCTACTCTGTCTCCTGAGGCCTCTTCTATCAGTCATCAAGCATCAGTAACAGGAAGTGATGAGGATGTAGTGATGGACCATTCTTGAAGCCTCCTGGATATTGTGTAACCCCCCACACCACCCCCGATCCTCGCTTCCTAGCACAGGATCCTGGGCATGGGACAGGTTAGGGGAATAGCATGGCCTTCTCAGCATCTCTCTCAGACAAACGCAGAACCTCTGCTCCCTGGGCCGAGAGACCCTATACCTGTGGTTGCCAAACTGTGGCTCTCGAGCCACATGCGGCTCTTTGGCCCCTTGAGTGTGGCTCTTCCACAAAATACCACGGCCTGGGCGAGTCTATGTTGAAGAAGTGGCGTTAGAAGAGGTTTAAGTTTAAAAAGTGTGGCTCCCAAAAGAAATTTCAATCATTGTACTATTGATATTTGGCTCTGTTGACTAATGAGTTTGCCCACTGCTGCCCTATACCCTTCTCCAAGTGCAGTGCGAATGGAGCCTTCTTCAATGTTTCCTCTCTTTTCCAGCCTTGCAGTCCAGGAGGGAGGTCCGGAGACTCTCTTCCAGGATTTATAGAGATTTTCTTTGTGGACCAGGAGGTAAACAGTCTGTGGACATTTGAAAGAAAATCGCTGTTGTCTGCTTGGTACCCACAAATTTACACTACACACAGGGGCATGCACATACTTTGTACAACACACACACACACACACACACACACACACACACACACGTGCTCCATTGGGTTTGTTAATTGTGTCCTCGGAATACATCTCAGGAGCAAAGTTTATCAGCCAGTCGGATAAAGCCTTTCCTTGGCAGATCTAAATTAAGCCACTGGAAGAACCTGCGTCTGGTAAAGGATGCTTCTGTCTGCACTTTGGTGCTGGGGTTGGTCATAAATTACCTCTTATCAGATTCAAGTGGCCAGGAGGGTTGTTCTGCCTTCACTCAGCCTTCCTGTCCTTGGTGCATGTGATTTGCAAAGCCCTGCCTTTTAGAAGGAATAGCAGGACAGAAACCCGGACAGAACCCTGCCCTGGAGTGATGGATGAGCAGGAAAGGCGTTAACAAGGAGGTGTTACCATCATTACGCTTTTAAGGAATTCTAACAAAGGACACCATTTCCTCCCTGGCGTTTTTTTTCTTACTTCATGCCTGCTAACTTAGCTCTCCTGGATTCTGGTCACTCACCACCTATTCCTCTGACCTCCTTCCAAGGAATCTCCCTCCCACAGTTAATCCTTTTAGTTCAGGTGATGGTCAGTCCTGGGTATTACAGTCCCCAGGCCACACTGATGGGTTCAAGGATGGGCACTTGACCCAGTCAGAACTGGAAAGACACAGTGAGGCTTCTGCTGAGACCATTGCACAAGAGATGCCTGCTTCCCGGCGAACCTGAACAGGGAGAGGGTGAGGTTGGAGCTGCTGGCAGCCCTCTTGCCACCAGGAGGCAGGGAGCCAAGGAATGCACAGGGAGAGAAACAGAGGCTGCAATATCCTCTGAGCTCCCGCGTGGAATTATAACTGAACTAGAGGCTTGGTGCCCAAAATTTGTCCACGTGTAGGGTCCCTAGGCCTGGCCAGAGATCAGAGCCCATCTGTGGGGTGACTGACAAGGCAATCGGGGGACCCCTGCTGTCACCCACCTTGGCTGGCCTGTGGCTCACGGAATGAGGGCAGCTCCTGGGTTGAGTGTCTGCCCCTGGTGGCCAGTGTGCATCATAGCAACCGGTCGTTCTGCTGTTCACTCTGTCTCCTGAAGTCTATTTGCATATTAAATTTCTATTATATAGAATATATTCCAATCCTGGGATGTTCCAGTCCTGTGAGCCAGCAATGTTCTTTTTACTTGGGCCAGTTTGGGTTGTGTTGTCCGTCGTTTGTAATTTCAAGTCCTGGACGACACCAGAGCCTGCAGAGTGTGCAGGGCACATGAGCTTACAATAGAGAGAAAAACAGAAATCTGAAATCACAATTAAAATGCAATGTGACCATTTGTGTAATGCATGGATGAACCACATGCTGCAGGCCCTGCAAGGAAGTGAGGAGCTAACCTTCCGTGCGTGGTCTGTCTGCAGGAGGCCTTCTCGACGGCCAGCTTAGGGCACCTGTGTTGGGCCCTGGACCCCGGGAGGAGGCATCTGCCACTCTGGGGCTGCCATGGGCCGAGACCCAGAGGCTCCCCGTCCCGGTGCATCTCTCCTCCAGCTTCTGTTCCTGTCGGGCCCGCTGTAGGGGCGTGATTGCTTTGGATTGATTTTTGCCGGTGCTGCGGTCTGAACCCCCAGCCTGGGGATGAGGGGAGACTAGTCACGTGAGGGAGGCTCCCTACTGACAACAGGGAAGCTCAGCCAGGCGTGAAAGGTTTAAATGGATTTTTAAAACCCGCGTCTCCATGTGCACCCAGCACAGGATCGCGCTCTTTGGCAGATGGTGTGGGGCGCGTTGGGTCAGTAAAACACAGCAACGGTAATCGTAGGAGCCCGTGGTCGGCAAACTGCGGCTCATGAGCCACGTGCGGCTCTTTGGCCCCTTGAGTGTGGCTTTTCCACAAAACACCACGGCCTGGGCGAGGCTATGTTGAAGAAGTGGCGGTGGAAGAAGTTTAAGTTTAAAAAATGTGGCTCTCCAAAGAAATGTCAACCGTTGTACTGTTGATATTTGGCTCTGTGGACTAATGAGTTTGCCGACCACTGGTAGGAGCCACCACTTTCACCTGCTCACAATGTACCGACACCGTCTGAGCCCTTTGCATAAATTCCAGGGAATCCTCAGCTCTGCAGACCAGCATGCAGGGCCAGCGTCCCCAGTTACTGACCACAGCCTAATGCCAGGCTTCCTCAGCTCTCCAGTGGGACCCGCTAACACCCAGCACCGGGCCAGGCTCACCGCACACCCTGCCGATCAGACTAAAGGGCCAACCCCGGTGCCACTTCTCCCATGGGCTCATCCCCCCAAAATGTATGGACAGGAAGCTAGGCAACATCAGATGCAAAGATGCCGGGTCACAGGGGAACTTTCACCTCTGCCCCCGGTCCAAGGTCAAGGACCCCTTTTCCCACCAAACCCCACGTCTGGAGATGCCGCGGGAACAGACTCTCCAGGCGCATGTGGGCGCCGCGCCTTCCCAGGAGGAAAACAGGCCGCCCTGGGACGGGAGAAGCTCATGAAGAGGATAATGAGAGTCGCTCATTAGGATCTGTCTTCTAAAGTTCGTTTGAGCTTTTAATAGACCCGAGAGCGCGACTGCTTAGCAGGGACGACAGATCTTCTTGATTTGGTATTTTTAAGTCCAGATCGTCATACCCTGGCTGCTCCTGGTCTCCCCCGCCCCCACCTCTGCCATCTGAGGCCGAGGTGGCCTTCCCCACAGGAGGAGCCTGGAGGAACCCCAGGCCAGAGAGATGGTGTCCCTCCCTCAGAGCACAGCCCCATGCAGGCCATCCCCCTCCTGGAACCACCAGACCGTCCGAGGTTGAAGAATGTCCCCTGGAAATGCGTGTACCCCGGGACCTCAGAGCGTGACCCTATTTGGAGATGAGCCCTCTGTGGCTGGAACCAGTGACGTGAAGGGGAGCACACACTGGTGACAGGGGCCGCAACCAGACTCCGGTGTCCTTGTGAGAAGGCCCAGTGAAGACACACTGGGCGGCGGACCTGTGGCCAGAGGCAGAGACTGGAAAATTCCGGCGTCATTAAGAGCCTCGATCAGGATGGTGGCTGCCGGTCCCCTGTCCTGGGCCACTTCCTGCCAGCAGCCCCCCCAACACTCATCCCGCCCAGGACGTAGCCATTAGTCCCCAGGTCTCCAGGGAAGAGTGAGAGAGGGTAAGAAAAACCCCAAATTTAGATTTTTTTTCCTCACTGAGATGAGGACCAGGTCTCATCTCTGCAGGAAATCCAGGGATTTCTCCGAGCCCCTGAGGGCCAAGGCCAAGGGGCCCAAGGCTGGGATAGAGTCTGGGATTCCCCGCAGATGAGACCGCTTTCTCTCAGGGCGGGGAAGAGCCAGAGAGATGGTACAAGTAGCTCTGCCCTCGTGTCTTACAACAGTGGCATCAGCTTCAACTTCCTGTTTCAACAGGGCACGCCACGCCCTCATGATTCGTGGGTCGGTGGCAGGGGAGCAAGGGAGAATTTTCTGAGCATCTTCCCTCCACCCACCTCGTCTGAGCCAAAGACATCAGCCACCATGAACCTGAGCATCCACATGAATGGCTGTGTGTGTGTGTGTGTGTGTGTGTGTGTGTGTGTGCGCGCGCGCGCACGCACATGCACATGCATGCACTCCTGTGTCCTCTCAGCATCATTCGTTCTGTGACGTCATTCATCCATTGAATACAGAGATGCAGGACTCTGGCTGACTTGAGTCACATGCTCACCCCTAGCCTCAGAGTAGGATCATCCCCACACAAGGCTCACGGTGAAAGGAGGGGGAAGAGCAGTGGCCAGTGAAAATGTGGGTGCTGTTGCCAGAAGGGGGCATGAACACCATGAACACCGTGCAGACAACGTGGCCAGAGGCCATCGCCGCAGGCAGGCCCTCAGTTCCTGAGTCAGAATGGATCAGGGTGCAAGTCTAGGGACTGGGCCTTTCAGCTGCTCTGGGAGAGCAATGGACTTGGCCTCAGAAGCCAGGCTTCAAGCCTAGCCACTGCCTCATCCTTCCTCCGGGGCCTCTCTGGGCTGGTTTTCTTGTCTACAAAATGGGAACCATACACACCTCATAGGGCGGTTGTGTGGCGAGCAGCTCTGTCTGGAAGAAAGTCCTGCTGTGATTAGCGTGTCCCATGCCGGTGCTGGTCAATATGCTGGCCGCTAGCCAGGTGGCTATCGAGCACTTGCTGTGCGGCTAGAGTGACGAAGGACCTGAATTTTTCATCGTGTTCCATGTTAATGCGTTTTAATTTAAATGGTCACCTGTGGCCAGCAGTGGCCATATTGCACAGTACAGTTACCGACCATTCAATAGGATCATGAATGTGGAATTGCTTTGTAAATGGTGAAGTGCAGTTAGAGGAGTAGCCATGCGTGTTTAAATGGAACATCCATGGAGAGGCCAGATGCTGTGTGAAGACGTCAGGATCATGCTTGTGGAGCATGTAACTACGGACCTCGGGGGGCCTATGTGGGAAGCCAGAGGTGGATTTTGAGAAAGGGAGAGTGGGATCTGCCATAAGTTTAGGCTCTGTTGCAAATAGAGGCGAAGGCTCTGGCATGGCTCAGCGGTTGGGCATTGACCTATGAACCAGGAGGTCACAGTTCGATTCCTGGTCAGGGCACACACCCGGGTTATAGGCTGGGTCCTCCCATGTGGGGCATGCAGGATGAGAACTGCTAGCAGGGTCACCTAAGACCATCAGAAAACACAGATATTTACATTAGGATTCATTAACAGTAGCAAAATTACAGTTATGAAGTAGCAATGAAAATAATTTTATGGTTGGGGGTCACCACAGCATGAGGAACTGTATTAAAGGGTCGCAGCATTAGAAAGAACCACTGGACATGAATTGCCGGATGGATGGATGGATGGATGGATGGATGGATGGATGGATGGATGGATGGATGGATAGGTTGGTGGATGGATGGATGGGTGGGTGGGTGGATAGGTGGGTGGGTGGGTGGAGGGATGGATGGATGGAAGGAGGTAGGGAGGGAGGGATGGGAGAATGGATGGAGGAAAGGTAAACTTAACGAATGCAGCTGACTGCAGCATCCTTTCCTTGTAACAGCACTTAAGCAGGTGCTGCCTGGCACCCTAGATGCCAGAAGCAAACCTGTCACGACCAGTCCCCTGCTCGCTGTAACATTAGCATCTGGCACCGTCTGGCTTGATTCTTCTTCTTTGGAAGCATTACCCACAATGCTCTCAGTTGGTTTCTTTTTCTCTTTTTGAGGCTTGAGAAGGGAAAAAAAGGGAAGAAAATGAGAGAAGAAAGCCAGCTCTGGGCTTCTGGGTTTACTTGGTTTTGTACTACATTTGCCAAACTGTTTCTGCTTTGCCAAACACCCCAGCTTGTCAGGGAGGTCAGAATTGCAGAGCCACTTACTTCCACAAGGGAGCGCCCTGCTGATTCTCCTCCACTTGAAAGCCACGTGAGAAGCTGCTTGGGGTTAGGCTTCTAAGTCATAGTTAGGGATTTGGAGATGTAATGTAAAGTGTTATTTACCTTTTTCTGGGTCTGTTTGGTAGTTGCCATTCATGGGTCGAGGATGGAGGATGGAGCCTATCTTGCGTCACCTTAAAGCCCTAATTTCCATTAAGTAGATCCTGTCTTTTCATAATGAAAGTCAGGTAACAGGAGGCCCGAGGCTCAAACCCCAGGCTTTCTGTCCAGAGTGCACTGGAGTGGGCTGTTCCAGACTCATGAGAGTCATGAGAACTTTCAGGAAACGCTGAGCCTCACATTGGTAGCTTGAAACTGACAATTGAGGATAGTGTATTTACACCAAGGCAATTGGCAGCCACTGCCAATCAGGCCTCCCCCGACCTCCTGAGCTGGTTTTGAACATCCACCAGCATGTCCCTGCCCGGGGCCTCCGCACCAGGACAGAGATCCTCTGAGATCCATCCCGAAAGCAGACTCCGAAATCCCCTGCTTTCCCAGCGGGAAGGGCTGTCAGCCCAGGCGGCTGCCGCGTGCACAGACACGCTCGGGAAGATGTGCTGCCCACAGACTTTCAGAGCGGACGCCCCCCGCTTCACGCTCTGCGCGGTGACTGTGTGATGGGAGAGAGCTGCTCCTGTGGTGAACGGTGAGATTCAAAGCAGGTGCTCCGCTGAGAAGAAGGAGAAAAAGCGAGACAAGCAGAGCGCGGCCGGGATCGTCACAGACGCTAGGATCTCATCTCATTAGGGCATCTCAGATGCAAGCAGCGAAGGCAGAGGCAGCAGAGGAGGCGATGGCTGTATGGAACTGTCGGTGTCGTCCGCTCCCTGTCCCCAGTCTTATCTGCACCATCCCCGCCTCTGCTGTCACCTGCTCGGTTTCCAATCTTGTGGGATCTGTGATCGGTACACGCACAAATGCAGGCGGCAATCAGGACGGCATCCTGGTTCTGACCGCCGTGGGCTCCTTATAATGGAAGCCGAGGAGGCATCCCTAGGCAGGTGGTGAGCGAAGCAGTGGGCAGAGAGTGGGGGACACAGACCTTGGGATGTGCAGGCAGGAGCTCAGCTTATGACCTTCACTTCTCTGCAGGTCTGTGCAGGGTAAGCAGACATGGTGTTGAAATTAGTTGAGCGTGTGTATGGGGTTGGGGGGTGGGGGGGGGGGTGATGCTGGAGCCAGATTGCTTGGGTTCCAGTCATGCTCTACCACTTACTCGCCGTGACCTTGAACACATTTCGCCTTCGGTGCATGCCTTAGCCTCCGGTCTTATAAAATGAGGTGACGGTGGTATAAAAACTAGTGAGCTTGTGAGGATGAATTGAGTCATCTCTGTAAAAAGCCTAATGCAAGGCCTGGCCCACGGAGCTTAATGGATGTTAGTTAGCTCTGATCATTCCCTCCCAGGCCCCTTTTCAGATAGGCATGTCAAGATTGGGGAAAGCCCAGTCTACCCCTAAGGACACGACAGAGCCATTCACATGGAGAGCGGCACTTCAGGCAGTGGTTGGCAAACTCATTAGTCAACAGAGCCAAATATCAGCAGGACAACAATTGACATTTCTTTGGAGAGTCAAATTTTTTAAACGTAAACTTCTTCTAGCACCACTTCAAAATAGACTCGCCCAGGCCGTGGTGTTTTGTGGAAGAGCCACACTCAAGGGGCCAAAGAGCCGCATGTGGCTCGCGAGCCGCAGTTTGCCGACCACAGACTTAAGGCAACAAATAGGTCTTTGGGCAAGCGGAAACCCACTTGCCTTAGTCAGACATCCTTGATTTTCTGGTGAAAGAACCTTAACCCAAACTATCTAAAGCCACAAAACAAACAAACAAACAAAATGTTCAATAGCTGTGGCTTGAAAATACCAGGATGGATGCTTCAGGCATGGCTGGATCCAGCAGCTGAAGCACTTATATTCTCCTCCCTTTGTTCCCCTTGTAGGTTGGCCCTGTTCTCGCCCCCTGAGTGGCCTTCCTCCATGAACTGGGAAGGTAGCCTCTAGCTTCGTCCTGACAGCTAGGTCTTTACCCGCAGACGTGGTTCTTGTATTATTGTTTGTAAATGTTTCCATTCCTTTCCATATGAACAACTGCGAGCCTACTCTGGCCCACCCCTGTCTATGCTGATTGAGAAGTCAAGGGGATTATTTATAGCCACTGCTTTGTACCCTGCTCAGTGCTGCATGGGAGCGGAAGTCATTCTGAGATGTTATCTCCGCTGCAACTATCACTTGGCCGGCTTTCCGAGGAAAAGAGCTGGGTCCGCTCTCCCGCTGTCATCGTCCGTCAGCATCAGACGATGCTTATTCTGGCTGCAGGGTCAGAAGCAGCCGGATCTCCAACTGGAACAGTCATTTCGGAAGGCGGCTGGCTGGCTCAGAGAGACTCAGACCTCGCTCTGAAAACTCCACACCACGGAGCTGGGCCGGTGGAGTCCAGCTGGGCTCCAGGATGGTGAGAATACAACTTGGTGTGCGTGACTCGACTAGAGATGCTCCCACATAGAGCAGACGTGCCTAGCACACAGCCAGGCTCATTCGTGTCATCCCAGAGGCCGTGGCCACATGGAATGGGTCCGAGTGTGAGCAGCCATATCAGGTCTAATGCGTGCATTACCTCATGGACCCTCACAACGGCATACTAACCCCACGCCGCACAGCTAATGTGTCTGAGCCAGCTTTAGGAGGAGGTTCTGTCATATGCTCAAGGGGGACTGAGAGAGGGGGGACGGGAGGGGTGATATGACACAAATGAGGTGCCCCAAGAAGATCTGAGCTGGTGATAATGGCAGCAATAGCAGACACGTGCTCACTGCTCCGTGTACATGTTCCCACCGTGTGCCTGCAACAGCCCTTCCAAACAGAGTCTCTGTAGGCACCCATTCTGTAGAAGGGAAAGCTGAGGTCAGCAGGAGTCCGGTGACTTGCCCTGGGAAATGTTTATAATAATGGGTGGGGCTGGGATTTGAACCCAGCAGCCTGGCGGTAGAGCTGTTCCAGTTCCTGTGGCTGATGACAGAGCTTCGTGATGTAAACACTAGTGGTTTGTTGCGCTCAGGCATTCTGTGGGTCAGGACACAGAACAAGGCCCGGGTACCTTATTGATGCTTCGTAATGGCTGAGCCTCCGTGGGGGGTGACTCGGAGAGCGGGGAGGAGGGCCTTCGGGGTCAGGGATCCGCTTCTGAGATGGCGTCTTCACCCACCGAGCGATGGGAACTGCCCAGCCAGCGTGGCTCAGGAGTTGCGCATCGACCTATGAACCAGGAGGTCATGGTTCAACTCCTGGTCAGGGCACAGGCCCAAGTTGCTGGCTCATCCCCCGTGAGGAGCGTGCAGGAGGCAGCGGATCCATGATGTTCTCTCATAAGCGATGTTTCTGTCTCTCTCTCCCTTCCTCTTCAAAATCAATAAAATAAAAAATAAAAAAAAATAGCCGAAACCGGTTTGGCTCAGTGGACAGAGCGTCGGCCTGCGGACTGAAGGGTCCTGGGTTTGATTCCGGTCAAGGGCATGTACCTTCATTGCGGGCACATCCCCAGTAGAGGGTGTGCAAGAGGCAGCTGATCGATGATTCTCTCTGATCGATGTTTCTAACTCTCTATCCCTCTCTTTTCCTCTCTGTAAAAAATCAATAAAATATATTTTTTTAAAAATAATAAAAATAAAAAATAAATGGAGCAGTGTGCAGGTGGGGCTCTAAGACTGGGCTCAGCCGGGGCTGCTGCTCAGAGCACCTGCGTGTGGTCCCCAGGCCCCCGGGCTCCTCAGAGCAAGGCGCTGGAGTCCAAGAGAACAGCTGGAGGGGGTGGACCTTGCATGCCAAGTGGCATCACTTCTTCTGGGCTTCACTGGCCAGAGCAGCCACAGGCCAGCCCGGATCCAGAGGCCAGACATCATTTCTCCGGGCTCCGTGCTGGTGCTGGCATCGAGGAACATGGGGCTGAGCACCTCCCGGCCTGTGTGCAGAGAGCCAGGGAGTCCAAAGCAGAGTCACCGCACGGCACGCCGGGCGCTCCCGGGCCTGGGTGATGCTCCGTGGGCGGGAGCCCGTGCCAGGAGCCCGCGGTAACTGTCCTCCCGGCCTGGCTGCCAGCCACGCGTGTTTGTGGTTACTCGTGGCCAGGTGAAATGCACCGCTTCCGAGAGGCACGTCTCTTGCGCTAAGCTGGGTGTTTCCGGTTGTGCCAGAAAAGCCAGTGGGACTGGTCGGAGGGCTTCCTTGCAGAACACTCCCAACCTTGTGACAAGCGGGAGGTGCCAAAACAGGAAGCAGCAGACTCCAAGGCGCAGAGAAGCGCTGGCCCGGGCAGGCAGGACTTCCCGGGGAGGCCCCGGGGGCGCTGGGAGGACCTGAGGCTGGGCTTTTGCCATCGATGCGATGGCAGATGCGATGGCACCGTTGGCCACCTTGCCTCCCTTTTCGTCGTTCACGTACCCCTGCACTTCGCAGTGTCTGTGGAGCACTGGTGGTGTCCTAAGCCCCGGGGACAGGGCGGTGGGCACAGCAGAGGTGTCAGCATTCGGGAGCTACCAGCCTCCCAGTCTGAAGTGACGTCAGGGCACTGCATGGCGGTGCAGGCCCGGGCTCTGGAGTCAGATCTCCTGGTTTCAGGTTCTGTTCAGCCACGACCTGGCCGGGAGGCCTGGTGAGTCCCTGAGCCTCTCTCCAGCTCCATGGGAACGCGCTTGAGCATCACTGTGCTGGCAGTGAGGACGGGAGCTGCCCCATGTGGTTGTGTGAGTGAGATTCCAGTTCGCACGCGTGGCTGCCGGTGCTGGTGGAGTGGTGCCAGCCTCCGCCCCTCCTCTGCACCCACTGGGCGCTCCTCCCAGGCAGGGACCCGCCCCTCCCTCGAGCTTCTCTCCATCTGCTTCCAGCTGGCCTTGGAGCCGGTGCCCTGTGAATACCTGTCGGGTTAGGACGGCCGAACCTCAGATTTCACTGTGACTCTGAAGGTCATTTTAAACAGTTGCCACATTTAACAAAACTTCACTCTCCCTACCATACCCCCAAAAAAGGCCATTTGAAAACGCTGAAGGGGAGCCTGGTGAGACAGTTCCGAATTGGAATTAAAACCTCTCCCGCCCGGCCTGCGTGGCTCAGTGGTTGAGCATCAACCTATGAACCAGGAGGTCACGGTTCGATTCCTGGTCAGGGCACATGCCCAGGTTGCAGGCTCAGTCCCCAGGGTAGGATGTGCAGGATCAATGATTCTCTCCCATCACTGATGTTTCTCCCACTCTCTCTCCCTCTCTCCCCCTTCCTCTCTGAAATAAATATATTTTTTAAAAACTCCTCTTCCATGGATTAGCTTCTCCCCTGAGCGAGTTGTTTCTCTCTCCAACCCCCGGGTTCCCTGTCTGGATAGTGAGGAGTGGCCGGGGCAGGGCTGGTAGGAAGTGAAGCGGGGCCTGGAAAGCACTTCGCTCAGGGTTGGGTGAGACCAGAACTCAGCTCCCCAGCCCGGAGCTGCAGGCGTCAGAACCAAAGAGCTTGTGCCAAGCAAAGCTGGGCCTCCGAGGGATCAGGGGGTGAGGAAACTCCATGTAGAGTTCACTCCTCCTCCCCCTCCTCCCACTCCTCCTGTGCCCTCCCTCAAAGTCTGCTCTCCCATCCCCTTCACCTCCCTGAGCTCAGAGGGCGAGTCAGAGTGATGCCAAAACAGAAGCAGGTGTAGGGCATTAAAAACACCCATCGGCACTGATTGGGCACCTACTGATTCCAGAGGCTGTTCTAGGAACTTTAGATGGATTATTCCATCCAAGTCTCTTTTTTATATATATATTTTTTTTTGATTTTTTTACAGAAAGGAAGAGAGAGGAATAGAGAGTCAGAAACATCGATGAGAGAGAATCATCGATCAGCTGCCTCCTGCACATCCCCTACTGGGGATGTGCCCGCAACCAAGGTACATGCCCTTGACCGGAATCGAACCCAGGACCTTTCAGTCCGCAGGCTGACCTCTATCCACTTAGCCAAACCGGTTTCGGCTCCATCCAAGTATCTTAACAACCAACCCTGCAGACAGGGTACTGCTGTCGTCCCCCTTCTACCGATGAGGAAACCGAGGCCCAGGCGGTAAAAAGATTTGTCAAAAGTCATCCAGGGACAAAGTGGGGAGGCGGAATGCAGACCCCTACCTCTCTCTCCAAGCTGCTGCTTCCCCGTGTCTGTCGATCATGTCAGCCGTGGTCCTTAAGCTCTGTGGGTGACAGACGCGGGTGTCCTCCTTCTCGGATAGAGAGGACCCACCCCCCAAAAGTGAGCACCGGGCACGGCTGTGCCTGGGGCATCTTCCCGGAAGTTGCGCCCTTTCCTAAGGAGAGACTGAGACACAGCCGAGGTGGGGGGCACCTTGGCCCGAAACCCGTCTTTCACCCCCCGGGCAGAGTCTGGCATGGCTTCTGAGATAAACGCACAGACGCACCACGTTGGGTACAGTGTCAAGAGATCCAGCACCCCTCTGTCCCCCCACGCTCGCTCACCCCCTCACAGGTACACTGACAAGCATTTCAGTTAAGACTCAGAAAAACAGGTCCTTACAGAGGCAGTTAGAGCTAGCGTTCTGAAATGAGCCTGCCACTCATGTGCCTACAGCCTGCCTGGGAATGACTTTCTCTCTCTGAGTCATTCGTGAACGTCCCCTGACCTTACCTTGTATAATTAGGAACATCCCCTCTTTATCCCTTAGCCCCCCCCCAAACCCCAAGCTGTTTTTGCAGAGGAGGGTGGGTGGCAAGAAGGAATTGGGTGCAGGCACTTTATCCTTGCGCCTGCTTCCTTGCATGCTCGTGCAGACTCGGTGAGGGAGCTGGGTTATCTTCCCATTTCACAGATGAGGAAACGGAGCCTGAACGAGATGGTATCGCTTGCTCAGGGTTTCGCTGCCTGCGAACAAGGAAACCCACCCGGCATCCCACACCAGAGCATTGCCAGCTGCCGGGCTGCTGCATTGGGGAATGCGTTAGTATTCAGGACCGTGTGCAGGCAGAGGCGGACTGCGTGGCTTTGCTGAGCCTGTACACACTGCCAAGCTCTCCGATCGGGGTGTCTGTGGCTGGAGTCATAGAGGCCCAGAGCCAGTGCGCTTCTGAAGGTCATTTACAGCCCAGCAGCTCAGCTCAACGTGAATGACAATCACTTGGGCTCTTGTTAAAACGCAGCGTCTGATCTGCTAGCTCTGGGGTGGGGCCGAGATTCTGCATTTCTAGCAAGTTTCCAGGTGAGGCCTGCCATTGCCCTCCCCCAGGAGTACCGTGAGGAACCCAAGTTTGGGAACCTCGGGCTTTGCGGTGCCGTTCCATGTGTGTCCCATGTCACCTTACTCCCGGGCACCCAGAGGCATTTTCCAGGGCGCCCCGGCTGGATCTCCCTCGTTCCCCGCTCCCGGCCACGAGCTTCCGGCCTAATTAGGATGAAGTGCTGTTTCCCTTCCTCCTTTGTCTCCATAACGATCTTATCATTAGGATGGATTAGTTCCTGGCGCCGTGCAAGCTCTCTCATTATGGTTTCGCCGTGTGCACGTGTGCATGTGTGTGCGCGCGTGTGCATGCTCGTGTGCCTGAGCCTGTTGGCGGGAAGACTGGATGGGAAGAGTGAAGGAGGCCATCCTAGGCCTGGGAATAAAGAATAGAGAAGAGAGGTGACCGGGAATAAAAATGGCACCGAACGAGCCCCTCCCCGACAGCCTCTCTGGATGACAATGGAGAAACAAGACGCGTGCACACACAGTGTCTGCCTTCCTCGTCGCCGTGGCCTTAACGAGGAAGGGAGATGGCCGGGAGCACTGTCTGAGGTCCCCATGAGCTCTTCTCGTCAGCGCT
This sequence comes from Pipistrellus nathusii, assembly GCA_963693515.1. Classification (NCBI taxonomy): domain Eukaryota; kingdom Metazoa; phylum Chordata; class Mammalia; order Chiroptera; family Vespertilionidae; genus Pipistrellus; species Pipistrellus nathusii. The sequence continues at coordinate 7,497,389 of OY882859.1, forward strand.
GTGCCTCCCCAGGCTCCCCACTCAGGAGGCTCCGGGCACCCTCTGTGGAGTCTCCTGGCTGGAGCACATTCTCCCCTCCCCAGCTTACGTTTTCTCCTCCAGCGTGTCAGCCGGCATTTCTAGAACTGGGACCCCCACGGCTGGAGTGTCCGGACCGGCCCTCACGCCCTCTTGCACCCTCTGTGCTTGAGAGTTACTTTCAAAGGCCTGCGGGAACGGGAGAGGAAGTGAGGGACCCCCAGAAGCCAGGCAGGAGGTGCTCATCAGTCCCCCAAAGGCAAATTATCCTCAAAGCGCTTTCTGGTTGTTATTGAATGAGTCTCTCGCAATACACAAGCTGGACGGGGGTGAGAGTAGCCCTGTGTCACCTGTCGAACGTGGCTTTATGCATTGCGGATTAATCCAGTCTCCTGGGAGAGGGGCCACTCGCTCTGACCCCTACGCCGGAAATCACTGGGCTGCGGTGGAAAGAGCCTGATGTATCAGTTAGGATGGGGTACGTTATGCTGCAGTAACAAATGACACCGAAAGCGTTCAGTAGCTTTCAACAAGGGTCTGTTTCTCATCCCTGCTCTGTGACCAGGGCAGCTCTAGGGGCTCTGCCCCGTGTTCTCTTCACTCCAGGACCCAGGCCGATGGAACGGCCTCTCCCTAAACACCCCCAGGGAGAGAGGACATGCAGAATGTGCCGACTCTGACAGCTGCTGCTTGGAGGTGACACACATCCAATCCTGTGCACATCGCATCGAGCAGAGAAGGCTGCTGAGCAGAACCTGCGTCATTAGGGAACAAGAACACGCCTTCCCCAGCAAGAAGCAGGCTTGGTAGGGAGAACCAAACCGAGCCGGCCTGCAGGCCTGAAGCTCGTTCAGTGTGACTAACTCACCCCCAGGTCTCCCAGGACAGAATTCCCCATGGGAGCTGGCTCCAATTCCAGAAAAGCCTACACACCCAGATCCAACCCCCCTACAAATGTGGCCCCTCACCCCACCTTCGTCTGTTCTTCCACAGCCCACCAATGAAAAACGGCTTTTTTTAAATATTATTATTATTAAGGTATTACATATTTGTCCTCATCCCCCCATTCCCATCCCAAACCTCTCCCCACTCATGCCCCCATCCCCCTGGTGTCTCTGTCCATTGGTTAGGCTTATATGTATGCACACAAGTCCTTTGGTTGATCTCTCCCCTTTACCCCCACCCTCCCCTACCTTCCCTCTGAGGTTTAACAGTCTGATCTATGCTTCCCGGGCTCCGGGTCTATTTAAAAAAAAAAAAAAAAAAAAAAAAAAAAGAATGGTTTTTACATATTTAAATGGTTGAAGAAGATCAATAGGAAAATAACATTCTGTGATGAGTGAAATGTATGTGCAATTCAGACGTCGGTGCCCATAAATGACGTTGGCTTGGGGCACAGCCATGCCCACTCAGTGACAGGTTGTCTAGGCTGCCTTTGCCTTAAGAACCATGGGGGTGCCAAAACCGGTTTGGCTCAGTGGTTAGAGCGTCGGTCTGTGGACTGAAAGGTCGCAGGTTCGATTCCAGTCAAGGGCAAGTACATTGGTTGCGGGCACATCCCCGGTGGGGGGTGTGCAGGAGGCAGCTGGTCGATGTTTCTCTCTCATCGACGTTCCTAGCTCTCTATCCCTCTCCCTTCCTCTCTGTACAAAATCAATAAAATATATATATATTTTTTTAAAGAACCACAAGGATGAGTAATTGGGGGACAGACTGGGTGGCCTGCAGTGCCCACAATATTTACTATCTAGCCTGTTACTGAAAAAAAAAGGAAAGAAAATTTGCCGACCTCTGTCTTAATGTAACATGATGCCGACTATCAGATTCATAGGCAGGAATTGTAGGGAAAGGTGCCTCGTAAATGACAGCCCCGGTGTGAGGCCCCGGGAAGCTTGGCACGGGGACCCCTGGGGCCTCTCCAGACTCACCCAACAACCACCTTTCCTTTTCCAGCTCGGCAAGTTTGGGGTGAGGGTAAGGGAGCCCAGCTATGTCAGCGGGAATGCCCCCCCCTCCCCCCCGCAACAGGCTGCTCTGGGCGATTGAAATTTCTCTTTAAGGGGAAGTTGAGCAGAAACCCTTTCCGGACCGCCCCAGGGGAGAGCCCTGAGGAGCTGGAACCCCGTTTCCGTTTCCTGGTGGAGAAGTCCATCTTGCAAACGTCACTGACGTGCTCCACTGCCCCAGCGCGGCGTGTGGTGACAGACTCCCCGCAGTCCCACTCCTGGCACGTGGTTGGTGCTGCAGAAAGCGCAGGACAAAGAAAGGGAATCGGCTAGCCCAGTGGTCAGCAAACTCATTAGTCAGCAGAGCCAATTATCAACAGGACAATGATTGAAATTCCTTTGGAGAGCCACATTTTTTAAACTGAAACTTCTTCTAACGCCACTTCTTCAACATAGACTCGCCCAGGCCGTGGTGTTTTGTGGAAGAGCCACACTCAAGGGGCCAAAGAGCCGCGTGTGGCTCGAGAGCTGCAGTTTGCCGACCACTGAGCTAAACCCATGGCATCCCTTAAAGCGGAATTTTTTTTCTTTTTGAAAAATTGTTTTTCTTTCTCCCTACATAAACTCCCAGAGCAAACCCCTCTGCCTCCTCCCTTGCCCTGAAGGACCCCTGCAGTTAGGATCCACACCCCACGCCATCCACAAGCCAGGAGCTGGACTGGGTAAATCATCCAGGAAAAATAGAAAGACATCTACTAACACATTTATCTCAGCCAGACGTCTCTTTCCTCAGGACCTATAAAAGCTGAGTATTTTTAAATTCCTGATTTCATACCAAAATCTTTTTTCCCTTTGACCCCCTTCTAAAAATACAAGGATGGGGCCCGAGCCAGTTTGGCTCAGTGAATGGAGCGTCAGCCTGTGGACTGAAGGGTCCCAGGTTTAATTCCGGTCATGAGCACATGCCTGGGTTGCGGGCTCCATCCCCAGTGGGAGGTATGCAGGAGGCAGCCGATCAATGATTCTTTCTCATCATTGATGTTTCTATCTCTCCCTATTCCTTCCTCTCTAAAATCAATAAAAATATATTTTTAAAAAAGAAATGTCTTTTTTTCTTTAAATAAAAATAAAAAATAAATAAAAATACAAGAATGGGTATTTTTCCAAATATTTTTATTTATTTCAGATAGGAAAGGAGAGAGTGGGAGAGATAGAAACATTGATGAGAGAGTACCATTGATTGGCTGCCTCCTACATGCCCCAAACTGGAGATTGAGTCCACAAACTGGGCATGTGTCAAACCATAACCCCCTGGTTCATAGGTCGGCACTCAAACACGGAGCCACACCGGCCAGTCTAGGATGGGTATTTTTATTTTTATTTTTTAATATATATATATTTTATTGATTTTTTTTTTTTTTTACAGAGAGGAAGGGAAAGGGATAGAGACTTAGAAACATCTATGAGAGAGAAACATCAATCAGCTGCCTCCTGCACACCTCCTACTGGGGATGTGCCCGCAACCAAAGTACATGCCCTTGACTGGAATTGAACCTGGGACCCTTCAGTCCACAGACCGATGCTCTATCCACTGAGCCAAACTGGTTAGGGCAGGATGGGTATTTTTAAAGCATCCTGTAGGTCAGGGTTCTGTGAATCAGAGTCGTCTCAGGGGTGTTTTCAATATACAGACTTCAGACACAGCAGATCCACTGACAGGTTTGGGGGGGAAGGGGGAAGACAACTGTGTTTTCTCAGCCTCCCTCGTGTTTCTGATGGGATTGCCAGATTAAAAATCGCCAGTTAAATGTTATATGTACCTACATGGGAATAAGACTATTGGTATACTGTTAGGCGTTTTAAGTTAAGATCACCTGTGGAATGATATCTGATTTCTGGAAAATTCTACGTTTCCATATGATTATCTAGGAAGGGGCAGGGGGGAGCCAAAAAGAGTATTAGTGAGGATAGTGAGATTTTATAGGCGATTTATACTATTTCTTTTTACTTCTCGGAGTTGTTTGACTTTGTTGCAGTGAGCAGCTATTTCCTTTAAAATGAGAAAGCAATCTTTTACTCCCTAAAGGGGGGCGGGCTGGAAGGTGGAGGCTGGGACTCACCGTGGTTGGGGTCCGCTGGGGCCAGGTGTACGTGTCTGCCGCTCTCAGGTCTGGCTCTGCCCCTTGGTGGGACCAGGGCTTTTGAGAAGTGGAGGGAGTCTGTGATCCCCCTCCCATAGCCTGCCCCCTCTCTGGCATGCCCCCTCTCACAGGGTGAGCCATGCAGACACCCTGTCTCCATCTCCCAGGCCTGCAGAGCCCGGGTGGGGAGGACGGGTGGCCCTGTGGTCTCTGTGCTCTCATTCCCAGCCTGGATGGAGCCTGAGGCCTCCTGGGAGCCTGGTCCGCAACGACTCTCCCGGAGCTCCGGGGAGAAAACACTCCAGCCTGCAGAGGGTTCCGTCCCTGCCCCGGGAGCTTGCCTCTAGGCCGGCCCTGAGGACCTGGGCCCCGGCCCTCGCTGTGCCCTCATTAGGGGAGGAGAGGCGAGGCATCTGTCTTTGAGAAAGAGGCACCTCTCCCCATCTCTCTCTCTCTCTCTCTCTCTCTCTCTCACACACACACACACACACACACACACACACACACACACACAAACACACACGCACACACACACAATCTCTGGATTGTTTGAAAACTTGTTTCCCCCATAACATCCCAGCATCCTGCCCTTCCCTGACAGCCTACAGGAGCCTGCCCATCGGGTCTACTAAGGACAGAGAAGACGGGGAGGTGCTAGGAGTTTGCAGGGAAAACCCAAAATGTATCTCCAAAGCAGGCCTTTGAATTACCTTCTGTCTCCGCGGCCACCGGCCACCCTGGTCCACGCAGAGGGTTAGACTTGTTCATCGTCCTCGGACGTGGGCTGAGGAGCCTAGAAGCTTCTGCCATCAGGCAGTGCTGGCCTCCTGCGGGCCCGGCCATCTGATGCCCAGGGCCAAGGCCAAGTCAGCTGACTCATCCTGTATCCCCAGCACCTACACAGGCGAAGTTTCCAGAAAGGATAAAGAAATGGAGAGAGCTGAAACCGGTTTGGCTCAGTGGATAGAGCGTCGGCCTGCGGACAGAAAGGTCCCAGGTTCGATTCCAGTCAAGGGCATGTACCGGTTGCGGGCACATCCCCAGTAGGGGGTGTGCAGGAGGCAGCTGATCGATGTTTCTCTCTCATCGATGTTTCTACCTTTCTATCCCTCTCTCTTCCTCTCTGTAAAAACTCAATAAAATATATATTTTTTTAAAGAAAGAAATGGAGAGAGAGAAAGGAAGGGAGGCAGGGAGGAAAAGAAAGAGGGAGGGAGGAAGGAGGGATGGAGGGAGGGAGGAAGGAAGGAAGGAAGGAAGGAAGGAAGGAAGGAAGGAAGGAAGGAATTATCCATCTCCCAAAAGTAATCCTCATTTGTGCATTCCTTCCACAAATACTTAGGAGCCTCTACTATGTGCCCAGTGCAATTCTGGGGGCCAGGATGTAACATGAACAAAACCAGACCTGCTCCCCACTCGCCAGGCTGACCATCTGCAGGAGGAAGCCACAGCAAGCAAATAACCATGTAAAGGATAGAGAGAAATGGCCCTGGGTGAGAGCCACACCGGAGAGCAGAGGGGACGGGGCTCCCCTGTGGGCTTGCAAAGACCCCTCCTTTCCTTCCCCGCATCCTGACTGACTGCCCGCCCACTCTGCCCCTCCTGCTCGCACACCCACCCTCAGGCACATTCCCTCCCGAGGGGGCGGTGGGCTGGCAAAGCACAGAACCGGGAACACGCCCCCTCACCCGGGAGTCCGGAACGTTCTATGATGCTCGGCCTAAGAGGCCAGAACTTGGAAGCGAGAACATCAGAGCTCAAAGTGGGCAGCAGGGATCCGGCCCCTAGGGGCCTGTATTCGTGGTGCAAGATGCTAGAAAAGTTTCCTTTCCGGGGAAGGCAGCCTCTGAACGTAAAACTCTCAGCTCCGCTCGGGAGCAGAGGCCTTGCTCACCGAGGTGTCTGGAAAGCTGTGTAAATGACAAGCTTGTTTTTAGCTGCAAAGAAGACACAGCTGAAATGGTGAGCAGCCTCAGACCCGCTGCAAAGGCGGAGCGGGGGGGCTCAGTAGTTGATGAAAATCATAATTTATCAGCGGCCTGGCCCTCTGGCTGCAGGTCTCCAGCGAGCTGGTGCCCAGGCACACTTCTCTGACCAGCCAGAGCCCAGGGAGCTGCCACGCAGAGCAAGAAGGAATCCGACTAAACGCTTCCAGCCCACCACCCCCAGCCCTCCCTCCCCAGCCCACAGCCTTGCCCTGGCCACTCCTGCCTCCACCCTCAGTGCTTTCGCTTACTTTCTTCCTCCCCAAGGGTCCTCTCTCCTTGAGCCCCTGCTCCTGATTACCTCTCACCAGCTGTGCAAATGCCAACAACGTTTCTTCTTCTCTTTGTGCCTCAGTTTGCTCATCTGTAAACCGGCAAAGCTGTAATAGTCACCCCTGGGTAGGGTGACGGGGAAGATGACACGTTAGGGAGGTCAAGGACATAGAGCCATTGCAGAGCACATAATATTTGTTCTGTCAGCGTTAGCCATGGATTTTTTATTATTATTATTATTATTATTATTATTATTTTGATATTGATTTCAGAGAGAGAAAAGGAGAGGGAGAGAGGGAGAGGAACATTAATAATGAGAGAGAATCACTGATCAGCTGCCTCCTGCACGCCCCCCTTCTGGGGATCAAGCCTGCAACCTGGACATGTGCTCTGACCGGGAATCAAACCGTGAGCTACTGGTTCATGGGTTGACGCTCAACCACTGAGCCACACCGGCTTGGCTAGCCATTGATTCAAACGTCCCTCCTAACTCGGCCCCAGGAGCCTTCTCGGAGTCCCCATCTGTGGCAGGTGCACCTGTGCTTACAGGATTGCACTGTCGCTTGGTGGCTGGTTGGAGGTCCTTGCAGGACTTCAAGCTTCCCGGGTGCCCGTTCATCTCTGTGCTTCCAGCAGTGGGTACTGGGTGCACAGTAGATGCCCAATGAGTGAGCAAGTGAGTGACTCTCCACACAGACTTCTCCGGGGCCTGAGATCCTCGGCTAGCACATCGGTGTCGAAGAAATCAACTCAGAAAACTCCGAGTCTGAAACGAGCTGCTGAGGCCGCCACCCGGACCTGCTGGGGCCAGTCTACACCGCTGCTGTCCGCCCGAGGGCGACTCGTCCCTTAGACGTGGTGGCCACAGCGTCCAGACCCGGGAATGTCAAGATGCAGGCTGTTCGGCCAGCATCACTCCGGGCTGTTTGGGACAGCGAGTCTCAGGACCATCGCCCACCTCAGGGAGTAGGAGGTCTGTGGCTGCCTCTTGCTCACGATACTGAGACACTGGGCCGCCCAGAATCCAGGGTGCAGCTGGGGGCTGTTTTTGGTTTTTGTCTATATTCGTCCACCCCTTCACCACCACCCCTGCCTTGCATGCTGGGTACCTGCTCCAGCCGCTCTGCCAGCAGGAGAAGCAGCCGCCTTGATTAGTATAAGCAACAAGCTTTCCTTGGCGGGGTCTGGAGCTCTGGCAGCCTAATTAGCAAAGCGGCCAGATCGGCAGGCCCTGTCATTGTCACCGATCTGATCTGCTCCCGGCTCAGCTGTCCAAGCCTTGGGGGTCGTCCCTCAGTGGCCTTCTCCTGCGCTCACCGATCACAGTGGTTCCCGGAGTGAGGGTGGTAGCCATACCATGCCCCGTCATCAGCGGGTGTGTAACCCAACCAGGCCTCAGCTTACCTCCTTGGAGGGCCAGACGTGAGCTGGGCGGCCTCTGGAAGTTCCACGCAGGCCTCGGGTCCCCAATCTTGCCAACCTGTTCATCCTACAGCAACGCTGCGCTCAGTATTGCAAACGACGTCAATGCCCAGGAAGCTCAGTCCTTTCCCTGGCCCAGGCCACTCGGCTCCCAGGCCCGGGGAGCAGCCACAGCCCACCACGCTGGCCAGCTCTGGGGCTGTAGTGAGGTCAGTGCAGGGCACCTCAGCCAGAGAATGAGAGTAAGCAGAGGGGGTGAGAGGGCCGGTTGCTTATCTTTAAGTGACCAGACAGGCGCCTCAGAGAAGGTGACAGCTTAACTGAGGCTTGAATGACGAGAAAACATCGGCCAGGCCCCGATCTGGAGGAAAGGTTTTCCGAGATGAGGGGTAACAAGTGCTAATGAGAAAAAAGCAGCTTCTTCAAGGAGGAAGGAGGCCAGTGCCCGGGAGCTTGGTAGAGGGTTGGGCTGGGTAATGAGATAAAAAAGAAGAAAGGGTGAATGAATGAATGAATGAAGAGTGGATGCTTTTGTATAAAATATTTCCTTATTGCTTTCAAAGAGGAAGGGAGAGGGAGAGAGAGAGATAGAAACATCAGTGATGAGAGAGAACCATCAATTGGCTGTCTTCTGCATACTCCCTACTGGGGATCAAGCCCAAAACCAGGGCATATGGTCCGACCTGGAATTGAATCGTGACCTCCTGGTTCATAGGTTGACGCTCAACCACTGAGCCATGCCAGCCAGCCTCATCATTGATGCTTCTATCTCTTTCTCCCTCTCCCTTCCTCTCTGAAAACAAACCTATGTAATAAAAGCCTAAGCAACTAGAATGACCAGTCGCTATGATGTGCACTGATCACCAGGGGGCAGATGCTCAATGCAGGAGCTTCCCCCTGGTGGTCAATGCACTTCCACAGGGGGAGCACGGCTCAGCCAGAAGCCAGGCTCACAGCTGGCAAGTGCAGCAGTGGTGGCAGGAGCCTCTCCCACCTCTGCATCAGCACTAAGGAGCAGCGAGCCAAGCAGTAAGGAGCAGTGAGCAGGCAGATGATAAGGTAACAAGGGGTCCTGGACTGTGAGAGGGATGTCCAACTGCCAGCTTAGGCCTGATCCTGCAGGGAGTGGGCCTAAGCTGGCAGGCAGACATCCCCGAGGGGTCCTGGCCTGCAAGAGGGTCAGGCCAGACTGAGGGACACCTCCCCTTCCAGTGCATGAATTTCATGCACTGGGCCTCTAGTATAGATATGAAGATGTTTCCTGAGCCATGCCAGTGCACTTGAAGATGTAGGTCAACTTGATCTGTGGCTCTGTCTCCTTTCTTGGTGATAACCTGGCTCTACCTTCCTCTGGGTGTCAACTCCATCCTCGGGCTGGAGGTGAGACAGCTGCTGAAGTTGTGACAGCACATCTGGCCACAGTGTCATCAGAGAAAGAAAAGGTATCGGTCCTGTACGCCAGCGAGTGGGAAAAACTTCCTCAGCAGCTCATAGCAAACCATTCATCTCATTGATCCAACCTGGGTCACATGCCCCTTCTCCGGCCAATAGCTGTCACCAAGGGAATGCCACATGCTGATTGGCCTAAGCCTGAGCTCCTGAGCCAATCACTGGCATGGGCCAGGAGATTCTTGCCATTGGCTTAAACCAGCAGTTCTCAGACTTTGGTTCTCAAGACCCCAGAGAGGACTCCGACAAGCTTTTCTGTGGATTAAACTTATCGATGTTTACCATGTTAGAGCTTAACACTGAAAAAAATTAAATACTTATCCATTTAAAAATAACAATAAAGCCATTAGACGTGCTAATATAAATAACACACTGTATGAGTAATAACCATGCTTTCCAAAGTGTAAAAAAAAAAAAAAAAAAAAAAACGTTAGTGAAATGAATGGCATTATTTTAATACTTTTGCAAATCCCTTAAGTCTGGCTCCACGGAGGACGGCAGGAGTCTCACACCTGCTTCTGCCTCGGGCTGTTCTCCGGGTTGTGTGTTTGAAGAAACTCACCTCGTGCAGATGTGAGTCGGGCCAGGAGCCCTCACAGACTCTGTCCAGGTCTCAGGGACCCCAGCGGTCCTCAGACACACTCGGGCGACCACGTGCTTACCAGGAGCTGGCCAGGGTCAGGCCCGGCTGTATCGTGGGAGGGTTGCACAGGCATTGAAGAGACACCCGCTATCCAGTTCACAGAGATAATCACCGCCCCCACGTCATAGGCTTGTGGAGAGAGAGCCCGGGGAGATTATGAATATAAAGCACATCCCACGGTGTCTGTGAGTGAGGAGAGCCTCCGGTGAGCACAGGTAAAAGCAGTGCTCCATTACCCAGATGTGCCGACGTCTCAGTTCCGTGCCCCAGGGTCCCTCCACCCACACATCCATCACGCCATGCTTGCTGCATCTCCGGAAGCAAAGACATAGCATATAATTGCTACGGGGAGGAAAATGGGGTGTTTTTCTCAGAGGGGAGGACCAGGCCCAGCCACCCACCTGGAGCATACGTGTTTCCCGGGTCAGAGTGAGAGGCAGGAGCATGAGCCGGCCCCGGCCAGGGGTCAGGGCCAGCTCAGACGTGCTGGTGACCCCACCCGGGCAGAATGGCAGCTCCTGCTCAGCAGTAGCCGTGCGGCTGGAGCGAGATACAGCCCAGGGTCCAGAGGCCAACGCTAGGGAGCCGATGCTGGCACCTGGTCAGCAGGTTGGGGCTGGGGATTAGAGGCTGAAAAGTGAGTGGCACCAGGAGGTCAGAGCAGGACAGGAGGGGGCAGGGGGCTCTGATGATTTGGGAGCAATGATGTTTAGGTCAGAGTCAGAACCTCAGCTTAGCTGGAGCCTGTGCACGTGTGTGCACACATGGGGTGGGGGCCGGGGGAGTGGGCAGAGAGCAGGTATCAGCAAGTCCTGGTGCAAGGGAAAAGCGATGGTAGGAGAGGCTGCACGGGCACAGCTAGCAGAATGATCCCAAGTTCAAGGTCCTAAGAGCGTGGGAACTTGCAACCCGGCATCTGGTGCATGGCACGTAGTGGCTGCTCTAGAACTATCGGCTGGATGAATGACCCGGTATGCTTATCCCTGAAAATGATCAAAAAGTCCCAGAATTCCCGGTGCTTCAGCATCCTGGTGCCCCGGGCCCGGGAGTGGTACAGAAAGCTCCAGCTGACAGTGTGTTTGGACTGAGCACTTGCTTCCCCCTCCCCCACCCCCATCCCCCAGGCAGGGGAGGAGCCTTGCTCTGCAGACCCCAGGCAGGGGAGGAGCCTTGCTCTGCAAATGGGGAGACACTGGTCCCAGCCCCAGCTCTGCACTAGGTCACTGTGTCTGTCATTCAGGGTCTGTCACTTTCCCTGTGGAGACTCGGGCCTCAGGGGGACCCCTGAGGACGTGTGCTGAATGGGGGGCTTGGGATCCCAACGGCAAGGAACACGGAACGTCCCACTAGGTCAGGCTCAGGAGTGGGGGCAGGGAGGGAGGTTGTCAGCCGCGGGCCAGGGCACCTGGGGACTTCAGGCTGAGGCCACACCCGGCGGTGTGTTCCCTCTGAGCCCTGGTCACCCCCTTGCAGAGCCCTTTAACCTGGAGAACTCACTATTGGACAGAGGCTCCCGGGTTTCAGGGTCGTTGCTGCCGGTAGCTGAGCCCGTGAACTTGTGTGGGCCGCCGAGAACGATCGGGGGAAGAAAGCCACTGGCCGTCCCAGGCTCCATCTCCTCTGCCTGCCTGCGGGCCTGGGAGGGGGGTGTGGGTCCGCAGCACCTGTGTAGGCCAAGCCTGTTGGACCCTATAACTACTCACCCCGCTTCCTCCCCATGTGGCCAGGACCAGGACCCCAAAAGGACCGAGAGGGGGTGCAGGTGTTACAGGGAAGATCACGAAGCCAGATTTGAACTCCCCTGTCCCAGGCTTTCCCTCCCCACCTCTCCCCGCCTCTCTCCTCCTTCCCTCTCCTTTCTTCTGCCTTCCTCTCCCCTCCTCTGCTCTTCTCTCCTCCCCCTCCATTCTTCCCCCTCACCCCTCTCTCCTCCTCCTCCTCCTCTAGGTCCCTGTAAGGCACCCAAGATCCACAACCACCTTCTCCCTCAGGGGCTGGCTGGAGAAGTGCCTTCTGATTTCACTCATTTCCGCCTGGGCATTCAGAGTGACAGCTTGCTACGCCCCCTCCACTCTGCCAACAAAAGCCAGCCTAATCCTGCTTCCTGCGGCCCCTCCATCCTCCTCCCTGCTCCAGCCGGCGGCTGCTCTCACTCAGAGCAGCCCATGGGGCTTGGGCCAAGTTCGTCAGGAAGGGCCTGGGGTGGCTGCGTTGGCTCACCCCACGACTGCACCTTGAGCTCCCTGCCCGCATCCCAGGTGGGGTTTGTGAAGACGGGGTGGCTGCCAAGAGGGGGAACACCCTCAGGGACTCCAGGTCCCAGTTCTGCCCCCAAACCCAGCACTGCTTCTTAAGGAGCCCCGAGAGCCCCCCGGGGAGGATGCTGTGCTTTTCAGCAGCGCGGGGGCGGCTCTGCCAGTTTGCAGGAGTTGAAGCCATCCGTGCGTGCCTCTGTTTCACCAACTGAGAAGTGGGTACGAGAGTGGTAACCACCCCATGGGGTCAGCGGGAGGAGTGCATGCCTGTGCAGAGCTGAGGCCCAGGCCCGGCTGGCAGGAAGGGCCTCACAAGGGTGCAGCGCTCCTTGACCAAGTCTGTCTGGCTTCCTCCATTGCCTAGAAACGGAACGCCCTGGGAGGAGAGGGTTGCTGACAGGGTCCTCCAGGGAAGGAAGTCTCCTGGCCCGGCCGCTGAGATTCGAGGGCTGCAGGCAGTGCCCACTTGGGGATGTCACCAACTGTCCACAAGGTCATGCTCAGCGAGTGATGGAGCATCTCCTCTGTGCCAGGCGCTGTGCCAAGGGCCAGGACGCCGCGCTGACAAGACACAGGTGGCCCCTGTCCTCAAGGAGCTTACTTGGTGGCGGAAAGAGGCAGCCAGTGAGCATGGCACCGGTGATCTCAGAGACACGTGTGCTGTGATCAGAAGAAAGCAGTCATCTGTTGAGGAGAAGGGCTGCTTCAGGAAAGGGGTGGGAATGGCCGCACTCGAGAGCTGGCATCTGGCTGAGCCCTGAATGGGGATAAGGCCCTGGGCACAGCTAGGACAGGGTAAGCACTCTCCGGAGAGAAAGTACAGCACGTGCCAAGGCCCTGGGGTCAGAAGCAGCTGGGCTCAGCCACGAGATAACAAGGCCCGTGGAGATTAGGGAATTAAGTCAAAAGTGGGAAGGGTGCAGCCAGTGTGGGTCAGTGGTTGAGCATCGACCCAAGAGGCCACGGTTCACTTCCTGGTCAGGGCCCGGGGTGCAAGCTCGATCCCCAATAGGAGCGTGCAGGAGGCAGCTGATCAACGATTTATTGACGTTTCTCTCATCATTGACGTTTCTCTCTTTCTCCCTCTCTCTGAAATCAATAAAAAAAAAACTTTTTTTTTTAAGTGGGAAGGGATGGAACTAGGGTGACGGGGTGTGGGCAGGGGATAGATTTATGCAAGATCAGGAGTTCAGAGTTTGTGCAAAGAGTAATAGAAAGTGAATGGAGGGGTCTCGGCAGGGGGTCACATGGTTATAAGTCTTGCTTTTGAGTGGAGACTGGATGGAAAGGGAGTAAGACGGAGGCAGAGAGGCCAGAGAGAGAGAGAGAGAGAGATGGTCCCAGGGAGAGAAGAGGCACCAGCTCAGGCAGCAGCGGCTGGGGCAGTAAGACGCTGTTTGATTCCATATCATGTGGAGGTGAAGCCAAGGGCACCTGCTAGTGGGTGGGTCCATCCAGGTCACCCCTTGAGAGCAGCCACAGGGAGATGCTCCCTCACAGCCCAGAGGCCAAGGTCAGGGTTATTGAGATGTGGCCCTGGAACCAGTGACTCCCCTTTCTTTGGAGTGCTATAAGGATCTGCAGTGGTGATGGGCACGTCCCAGGAATAAGACTGGTAAAACAACTCGCACAGGTGTGTGTAAGATACAGTCACCTGGGTGCACTTGAGCTTGCGACCTGGGCCAGGAGATGCCGAGAGCAAGCAGGGACCGGACACCCACTGACGGACGTGATTCTTTGTAGCGTGGAAGTCTGGGTTTCTGAGAATTACAATTTTATCGGCCATGTTATTTCTAGGGAAGCCTGCTGTGCAGCTAGAGCCAGAAAAATACAGGTTGATTCACCGGCTTTGCAGACATTCCGGAAAACAGCATCATTCAGCCCCGACGAATGCAGAGGAATTTCTTGAACAAAACGACTTGGTGCTGGGAATGGGGAGCCACCAACCCCCCTTCTCCCCCCACTAGGCAGGGAAGGAAGGTTGTGGGCAGGTGGAACTTGGAGCAGGAAGTGTCCCGTGCTTGCTGTTGTTGGTCTAGGCCAATGGTCGGCAAACTGCAGCTCACGAGTCACATGCGGCTCTTTGGCCCCTTGAGTGTGGCTCTTCCACAAAATACCACAGCTGGGCGAGTCTATTTTGAAGAACTGGCGTTAGAAGAAGTTTAAGTTTAAAAAATGTGGCTCTCAATGTCAATCGTTGTCCTGTTGATACTTGACTCATGAGCTTGCTGACCACGGGTGTGGGAAATTGAGACAGTTGTCCTCAGAGACACATACATGATGATTTTTTTTTTTTAATTCACACCTCCTCCTCCTCCCGTCTCCTCTCTTATCTACTGAAGTCTCTTTCGTCACCCACTCAGGCTGCCAGGCACAGGAAATAGAAGAACAAGCAAAACACAATGCCGACGGCACCCCCATGCTTCTTAGCTCCAACACAGGATTCCAAAGGGACATCTCAAGGACAGGCCCCGTGCAGACGTCCCTGTCGCCCCAGCCACGCAGATGGGCAGCTGTGCCGATGGGCAGCCATGCCAATGGGCAGCTGTGCCAATCAATGGGCAGCCGAGTGGGCGGGCACCCTGCCCTCTGCCAGGCAGGCTCCTCCTCAGGCTGAGTGCGGGGCTGAAAGGCAGGGGCACCCCGCTCCCCACCAGCCCTGGGTCCAGGCTCCACAAAATGTTGCTTTGTTTGAAAGTCAGTTTCAAAACATTATACCAGAAACAAAATGAAATGTTAATAATGTTTAATGTTTAAATATTTTAATATTTAAATAATGTTTAAATATTTTAATATTTAAAATTAAAATAAATGTTAATTTAAAATATCGCCATCCAATGAGTCTACTATTAATAGGTAATACTTATTGAATTCTTACTTGGTGGCAGATGCTAGTCTAAGAGCTTCGTGTGTATTTAATCCGATGAGGAGGCAGCATTATTGTCCCATTTCACAGATGAGGAAGCTCAAGGCCTGGGTGGTAAGCTGTCTGTCAAAGGTCATGCAGCCAGGGCAGGATTCTGTCTTCATGTCTTCTTGTTCCCAGTGCCTGGCACCCAGGAGGCACCCAGGGAGCGTGTATCCTCGTGGGATGTTGGCTGACAGGCTGGTTGGTTAGTTGGGTGACTGGCTTCTTGGACTGGTGAAGCAGCAAAATGGCTAGGGGCCCAGCACAGCCAGGCTCGAGCCTCAGCACAGTCACTTCTGCACGGCAGGGCTTTGGGGAAATCACACCACCCCCACCGCACCCCCATGCCTCCAGTTCCCCTCTCATAAGGTGGACATGGGAGTTGCTCCACCTTGGGGTGCGGGTTGAGGAGACACATGCATGTAAAAGCCTGGCTCCTGGGAAGTGCTTAGCAACAGTTGCCGTGACGCTGAGTTCCCGCTGTCAGTGCAGCTTTGCAGCCCAGTTGTAGACATGGGACACCTGACGAGACACCTGGACATCCATGTTACCTGGACAACCATGTCACCTGGACATCCAAGCTTGCAGGACTCCAGATGTGAGCTCACACTCCAGGCAGCAGCACAGACAGCCCTGGCACTGAGGGACCCCTCTGCTTCGGTCCCTCCAGATGCGGATGGAGTTGTTTGCATCCATCGGGGTAAGTGCATGCTCCTGCGGGGGCCTCTGGCCCGCAGTCAGCTGCTCCCTAAGGGGCAGGGCATGCACTTTGAGTAGAAAAACTGCTGCTGGCTCGTCTTGCTGTCACCTATGAAGCGGGACCCAGGTACAAGGGCCTGTGCTGGAGAAAGGTGTCCCAGGCCCGCGTCCAGGACACCTCCCAGGGTCTGCTAACCAAGCATTAATGACAAAAATGGGCCAGGTTCCTCCTGCCAACTTTTAACAAGAAAAGAACCCACCACAGAAAGTCACCTTGCCATTAACTGTCCGGTGGAGGAAGAGTGACCCCCAGGACATGGCCTGAGACTTTGCAGCTCAGTGTGTGGTCCCCGGGCCCACAGCATGAGCATCTCCTGGGAGCTTGTTAGAAAAGCAAAGCCTCGGACCCACTCCAGGACCTGCATTTCACCCCGATCTCCAGGAGACCACCTGCCCCAGCGTGGTGGGAGGGGCACGCCTATGGGGTGACGTCCTGCGAGGGCCGCCCGAGTTTAAACAGCGCTCTGGGCACAAAGACCAGGCGTGGCTGCTCTGCCAGGGCACGTCCCGGCTGCTCCCAGAAGGAAGTGTCCTCGGAGCTGGGTGGGCAGGGCTTGAAGGAAGAGGACAGGAGGACATTCCAAGCTGTAGACCGGGGCAGCGGGGACGAGCGATCAGTCGGGCAGATGATAAAGAGCGTGGGTGGAGGTGGCCCGGGGTTCAAGAACTGCCTGTGGGAGATGTATTTCCCAAAACGTGGCTCAGTGTTTTTTCCCCTGAGGGGGGCACCATTCCTCTCCCTCGCGCTGTCCCACACAGGACCTCTCAGGCGCCGGCTCTCGTGAGGGCTGTGCAGAGGCCCTTGTTCCCCGTGATGGTGAGCCTAGGTGAGGTGTCGCAGCTCCGTGCCAGCACTGTGCTGGGCACCTCCCTGCTTTACTCCGTTTACTCCTGACCCGGAATCGAACCGTGACCTCTTAAGCCACACAGGCTGGGCTGTCTCATTTTTCTTAAGGACAGCTCTCTGAGAAGGTTCCGGAGAAGTCAAGTGGTGAAGAGCTCACACACAGGAGCCAGGCTGCCAGGGTCCACCGCCCACCTCCGTTCCTCATTTGCAATGCCCTTGGGAAAGTTACAGCTGATTTACTTATCCACATCTCGAAGTTTCCTCTTCTGTAGAATCTATATATATAAAAGTCTAAATGACCGTCTGACTGTTTGACCGACCGACCGGTAGCTATGACACACACTGACCACCAGGGGGCAGATGCTCAATGCAGGAGCTGCCGAGCTGCGGTGACTTGGCCTCTGAGGTTCTGGGGTGATGTAACCCAGAACCAGAGAGGAGGGAACCCGATTCCAGGGTGCATCACCCAAGAAC
The DNA here is from genome assembly GCA_963693515.1 of Pipistrellus nathusii. Taxonomy (NCBI): domain Eukaryota; kingdom Metazoa; phylum Chordata; class Mammalia; order Chiroptera; family Vespertilionidae; genus Pipistrellus; species Pipistrellus nathusii. The sequence goes on from OY882859.1 coordinate 7,514,509, forward strand.
CACCTTCTCGCAATCTGGGACCCCTCGGGGGATGTTGGAGAGCCAGTTTCGGTCGGATCCCTGCAGGCCAGGGCAAAGGTCCCCACCTGTGCACAAATCTCTGCACCAGGCCTCTGGTGGAAATAATTATAGGGTACACTTCTTAGGGTCGCTGTGAGGATTAACTGCACCACAGCTAGTTGGTGTTACCTAAGTCACCTGGTGTCACTCTTTTTTTTTTTTTTTAATAATTTTTTAAAATATATTTTTTATTGATTTTTCACAGAGAGGAAGGGAGAGGGACAGAGAGTTAGAAACATCGATGAGAGAGAAACATCAACCAGCTGCCTCCTGCACACCCCCCATCAGGGATGTGCCTGCAACCAAGGTACATACCCTTGACCGGAGTCAAATCTGGGACCTTTCAGTCCGCAGACCGACGCTCTATCCACTGAGCCAAACCGGTTTCGGCTGGTGTCACTCTTATTAGCCCCATTGGTCAGAGGAGGAAACCGGGTTCTGAGAACTTCAGTGACTCCTCAATGGTTAATTATACTCCATTCCCTGGACAAGGACCCCCCAGGGGCTGCCCTCCCCTCCCTCACTTAGCGGGGGGACCCTCACTTCTGCCCACAACCCCCTCCTCTAGCCCCATGCCCTTGCATCTCCGCTCCCACCCGCAGAAAGCATGTCCCCTCCAGCGTGAGCCTCTGAGCCTGTTCCTGCCACAGCGCCTTTGCATGGACTGTGCGCTCTGCCCAGAATGCCACCTCCCATCTCTGCCCACGCCGACTGCACCTTTCAGAGCCGCGCCAGATAACACCTCTGCACCTGTACCTGGCAGAGGCCTCTGCATCCCCGTGAGGTGCCCCCTCACGTCACCTGCTTCTAACATTCATTACGGACCTTGAATCACGAGCAGCTATCAGGGCTTCCTCCTGAGTGGCCTCGCGGGAGTGTGCCGGGCCCTTGGCAGGCACAGGGACGGCCTGGGGCTGCAGGGCAGGCAGGGGCCGTCCCTGGCGTGGGGACCCGCCCTCTCGGACCCTGTTCCTAGCCTGGAGCTCGTGGTGTCTCCCCATTCAGCGCAGGGTTCCTCACCTCAGCATTCTCACATGCGGGGCTGGATAATGTCTCGTTGAGCCGGCTGTTGGATGGTTAGCAGCATCCCTGGTCTCTACCCAATAGATGCCAGTGGTACCCCCTCCCCGACGTTGGCCACCAAAAGTGTCCCCAGGAATGACCCAGTGTCCCCCTGGAACAAAACCGCCCCCAAGTGGAGAACCAATGACCAGAATTTCCCCGGGGGGCCAGGATGGGAGGGGTGACTTCATCACGGGAGGCTGCAGGGGGCGCACACAGGCCAGGAGGGGAGGGTGGCCGAGGCTGGCGAGGGAGAGGGGGCAGGCCCCGCGTTGCTGGGGGGAACTGTGGCCCAGGCTTTGCCAGACCTCGAAAGTGTTCACAAGGAGCCAGAAACCCCGGTGTCTTTTGTGTGAAACCCCCTGATTCTTGGATGTTGGCAACCCGGGTGCATTTTTGAAAACACCATGGGAAAAACAAAATATGCCTGTGAGCCAAGCAGGGGCTGCCGCCAGCCAGTATCGCAACCTTTCCTGTCCACCCGCCTCCCCCCAGAGGCGGCTCGCCGTCACCATTCTCTTCGCAAGGGTTTGCGCCTTAGAAACCGTGAACAAGCCCTGGGCTAGGCCTCTGGACCCGCAGCCCCTGCCGTGTGGGTCACTCTGACCCCGCCTGAGGCCCAGTTCCAGAAAGCCGAGGGCTCTGAATTCCTGCTGGAGAGAGGATCTGGGATGCGCCCGGGGGGAGGGCTGAAGAAGCCCGAGCGTGTGCCAGCGCCGGCGTCAGTTTCCTGTGTGACCTCGGGCCACTGCCCCCCCTCTCTGAGCCTCAGTTTCCTCCTCTGTCAGATGTGTGCAGGATGGAGCAAGAGAAAGAACGCGGAAAGCACGGCCTCTGCTCCTGGAGCTTGGAAGAGCATTTCCCTTTGGCAGTGCCGAGCCCCAGCCGGCCTGCCCAGTGCCCGGCGGGCATCCTTGTCCTCCCAGGGACCTGGGCCGGACACGCTGGCTCTGCCTCCCAGCTCAGGCCCTGCAGTGTGGAGTGGTTCTCTGGGCTGGCTCTGGCGGACTCTTCCCTCTGAACAAGTAGGCTGCTCCAGGGGCAGAGCAAACACCCACGTCTCCAGACTCCCCGTCCAGTGCTCCTCTGACCTAACACATCGGCATCTCCCAGGAGTGGGCGCTAGTGCGGTGTGCAAGAGAAACAGATGGACAGATGGACCCTTGGCTGCAGTGAGTCTGCCTGGAGCTATGGAGGCCTGAGGGCATGGGGGGAGCTCCGTGCCTGGAGCTCCCCGGCGGGTCACTTGCCTGAGGGAGGGAGGCGGGGATAGACGATAGGGGGTGGGGGCACCCTGTTGCCATGTGCGTTGGAATGGGGGTGCGCGATCACCAGACCTCCTAATATTTCTGGAATAAAGCTATCCGAATCTTTTAGTGTCAATGACCCTCACTTGAAAGTGTTGGCAGCTCGTTTTTTTTTTGTTTTGTTTTTTTTTTTTAATATATTTTTCAATAGAGTGCTAGGGAAAAGAAAGCACGTTTACAAACCATATTTGGCTCTGGGGCCACCGGTCTGCAACCTCTGCCCCCTTCTCCTACCCTCAGTTTACTCTGCTTTAAAATGGGTGTGACAGTCAGGGGGGCCCCTCTCTCACAGGGCAGGTGAGGGGTTAAATGAGACGATGCCACGAGAGGGCCTGTCATACTTCAGGGCCCTCAGTAAACGGCCGGTCGCTATTGCTATTAAGATGGGGAGGGGGTACTTAGGAGAAGTGGGAAGGGGCTTGTTGAGGTCGGCGCAAGCCAGCTGGGAAGCCCTGAGCCGGAACTCGGGACCTTTCCGTCCATCCACCCATTCACCGGGGTGCTTGCTGCGAGCCTGGCCTTTGGGCAGGTGTCCCTTTAAGATCCGTCCCCGCCGTGAATTTACCGGGAGGAGGAGGAGGCCCACCCAGCAGCCCCACGCTGTCCTTCACCCCAGGCAGCCCCGAGCGAGCGCCCCTCCCGGGGGCCCTGATCCGGGAGAAACAATCCACTTTCAAAGGTCACGTTTGAACACAAGACCGGCGCTCCTGTCATATTTGGCGAAACACATCTTTGCTTGTTTGTTTTAATGAGCAGCTTCAGGGGGAAGGTGCCAGCCCTTCCTACGTGTCTGCTTCACAAGTCCGCCTCCTGAAGCCCGTTCGAGATATTTAAAGGACGGCGCTGGGAAGCGAAGGCGTTACAGTGGATTCTAATTAGTCCCGTTGGGAGTCGGGGCGGCTGCCGATGTCTGCCCTGAGCCCGGGGCTGCCTCCTGATGTCCGAGCGCAGAGAGCTCTGCCTTCCTCCGGGCCTGGCCCACGCTGGGGGCCTTGCAGCCACAGAACCCCTTCGGAGCCGGAGACGCCAGAGCCCAGTCTGGCAGGCCCAGTCCTGGTGGGCAGGCGGGCGGGCGGGCAGGTAACTCCTAATTATGGGAAAGCAGCCGCAGGCATGTGCGGACAGACAGGGGAGGGCCTGGCGTTGGGACTCTGGGTGCAGGAAGTCACCGGGGCGGGGGAGGGGAGTTATATAATTGTGACGCCACAGCCACTGAGAAAGTGACCTTGCTGCGCTCCGCCACCTCATTCCTCCCGCTCAGAAGGGCATGGAGACCCAGCAGCCCTTCCTTCAGGCAACGGCTGTGGCCCCGCAACTTTGTCAGCGTCAGGGGTACCTGGAGGGGTGTTAAAACAGACTGTCAGACCCTCCTTCTCCCCCCTCCCCGAGTTGAGTTTCTGACTCAGGAAGTAGGGGTGGGGCAGAGAATTGGCATTTCTCCTAAATGCACAGGATGGTGCTAGACACTCTGAGGGCCATTGCTGCAGGACTGATGAAGTCAGTCTGCCTGGACACCCCCCCCCAAATGCTGTGTGCCCTCAGGCCAGTGTCTGAGCCTCTCTGGGCTCTTGTTTTTTCTCAGGAGAAGCCAGCTTTGTCTTTGAACAACACCCGCCCTCCGCCCCAACCCCCTCGGGTTGACATGCCTAATTACTATTTGCAGGTAGCTCAGAGGTCTTCCCATAAAAGGCCTGGGCCTTTGCACAGGCTTCTTACCCCAGGGGAACTGAGGGGCTCTAAGGGAGATGAGCACTTTAAGCCTTAAAGGGACAAGCCAGGCCAGTATCTCTGGGCATCAGCACTCACCCTGCACGCCAGAACCTTGAAGCAGTTCACTGGCCTGGTCTTTGGGATCATTTTCTTCCCTTGGGGAGGTGAGTGTCAGAGGCTCACTACCGTCCCAGTAATGAGGCCCCGTGGCTTGGAGAGGATAACCCAGTCACCTACCTGCCAGTAGTTCCTTCTTGTGTCAGCATCCCCGTGCATTGAGCTTCCTACATGCTGGGGTCCTTCCCCACGGTACCAGGACAAGACTCGTGGCGGATGCCGAGTGCAGACGGACCAAATGAAAGAAACAAGTGAACAAATGGCTCCATGACTCAACAGCCCAGCCCAAAGCCTGTCTGTCTGTCTTGCCCTCCACCCAGCTCCCTCCCTGCAATCACATGGTTCCCACGTATGGTCTCCTTTGCTCCTCGCAGAATAGTCTTGGGGAGATAGGCAAATATTCTTATACCCATTTCACGAGTGAGGAAACTGAGGCCCCCAGGAAGGTGCCCGAGTTGCCCAGCTTGACTTGTTAAGTAAAAGGCAATAACAAAGGACAGCATAGAACTCTGTGCCTCAGACCCTCACGGCCTCTAACGAGTCCAATCAGTTTCGCATCCCTGGTCTGTGTGAGCGCCATCCTGCGGGCCGTGGCAGTGGGGATGCGGGTGGGAGAGAGGCGAGCTAGGAGCCCAGGCCCTTTTGGCTCCTGGGGTGAGGGTGAGGAGGGGCAGGGCCAGCAGGCAAGCATCAAGGAGCGCCGGAAATAGTCTCTCCTTTGCAGAGATTACCAGTGTTTCTCGGGGGCTGCCTCGGGCCCTCGTGGGTCACATGCTAGCACACCACAGGTGCCTTGGCAGGCTAGATGGCATGGTGGTTTGCCTCCAGAGCCCAGAGTGTGCCCGGCACGTGGTTGGCGCACAATCAGTATTTGTTGAATCCATGAGTGAATAGATCCTTGATGTACTGTGTCTAAACTTACCAGCTGTGTGATCTTCGACAAATCCTTTCCCCACTCCACGCCTGGGGTTCTTCAACTGCAAATGCAGAGTAATAATGCTACAATAATAAACACCAATGGCATAACAATTAAAAACAAACAAACAAACAAAAAACAAAAAATAAAAAGGCTCTGGAGCCAGAACTGCCTGCATCTCAATCCTGGCTGCTGTGTGACCGTGTACTGTTGTGTGACCTCAGCCAACCTACTAAACCTGGTTTCCTCATTGATGGAGGGAGGGTAATGATGGTACTCCTGTAGTTTTGTGGGGATTAAAATGAGCAGTATGTGGAGAGTGATAACCCTTCGTGATGGTGATACCCTCTGTGTGCATCGGTAAATTAAATAACATCTAAGTACCAAATACCAAGCAGAGTGCCTGTCACAAAGGCATAGGTGCTAACTAACTAGTAACCATTATTCTTATCTCAGACACTAAATCATTACTAAGCAGGGCCTGAAGCCTGTCTGTCTGTCTGTCTGCCTGTCCCTATGGCCTATGGCCCTATGTGTCTGTTGAGTCACACAAAGGAGTCAAAAGTTCTTAAAATTGCTGTAGGGGACGTTCTTCCTTCAGGAAGCGGCCAACTCCGAGAGGGTTCCAGGGCCCCATATGGGAAAGGTGAAGTACTACCAGTGGCCACCAGGGGCAGCAGAGAACCCATCCTCAAGTCGGTCTGCGGAGGGTTCCTGGAGTCCCCTCTTTAGGAAAAAAATGAAAAACGGGTTGGCTATTCCACCCCCCGAAACCCTGGTGTGGGAGGCATTTCCCAGAGAACATTCCTCCCTCCCAACTTTACCTCTATCAGTCACATCATCTCACATGAATCCCTTTGTCTCCTTAAGCCCCAGTTTTCTCATCGGAGACATAGGGATGGGTGATTTTTTAGGGAGGAATGAGCTAGAAAACACAGTCCCTGGCAAAGTGAGTGCTCCGTTAGTGACGCCTGTTGCCAAGGTAGCATCGTGGTTCTTAGCCTGGACTCTGCAGCCTGACAACAGAAGCCTCAGTCCTGCCTGCACCTCACACTTGGCTGGGTGTCTTTGGGGAAGTGACTTGACTTCTCTGCGCCTGTTTCCTCACCTGTACGATGGGGGGAGGATAACAGTACGTGAGCCGCTCAGAGGTGTTGTGAAGATAAATGAACATGCAAATCCGTGTAGCAAATGCGATGTCCATGTTTGCCAGTATTGGCATTATAAGTTGTAGTATTTGAGCCGAAACCGGTTTGGCTCAGTGGATAAAGCGTCGGCCTGCGGACGGAAGGGTCCCAGGTTCAATTCCGGTCAAGGGCATGTGCCTTGGTTGTGGGCACATCCCGATGGGGGGTGTGCAGGAGGCACCGGTCGATGTTTCTAGCTCTCTGTTCCTCTCCCTTCCTCTCTGTAAAAAAATCAATAAAATATATTTTAAAAAAAAATAAAATGTAGTATTCGTGACATTACTATTTTTATTCTGAATAAGCTGCAACACTTTAACTTCCTGCAGAGACCTCCCTGCTTGTCAGAAACAGGAGAGGCATGGCCCGTGGGTAAGGAAGAACGTTTTTCCTTTGCTGCACTTGACAATCTGACTTGGCACACCGACTGCCTGGCAGGCGGGCAAGAGACCAGCCACACTCCGTGAAAATGCTTGGATGCTCAGCTGGGGGCTAAGCCTCTGCTTCCAGGGCAGGGCCTCTGGCAGCCCCCCGAGGGGATGGGGATCTTTGCCAGGTCATTTGGGGTCCCGGAGAGACCGTCAAAGCAGACCGGCGAGCCTGTGACAGGCGCACAAAGGTCTCCAGCCAGGAAGGCCTGGCCGGGACAGATGGCGGGATGGACCTCGGATAAAACCTTCTGTCCCCCCCAGGGCAAAGGCCTTCGGTGGCTTTGGAGAAAGCCCCAGTCTAATCCTCCTGGCTGCACCTGTGCCCCAGCGTCCTACTGGGACGGCCAGGGCAGATCAGCAGGTGGCCTCGGCCACAAAGGCAACCCAGGGCCTGCCGGAGGGCATCCACGCCACGTTGGAGTCCCCTGGAATGGATCGAAGGCGGCAGATGTCCATGGAGAGGGCAGGAGGCACGTGTCTGGCTTAGAAGCAATGGGCGTGTCCCTTGGACCTTCTCCCCACTCCTGCCTGTTTTTTCAGGGTTACCCTGCGCTGGGCACCATCCAGAGCTCCCCATGTGCCTCTTGTCCTCCAAACCTCCCACCACAGCCCTGCATGGTGGTCAGCACGATCACCTCCATTTTCCAGGTAAAAGGCCCGAGGCTTCCAGGAGCAAAATGGTCTGTCCAAGATCCAGGGTTCGAGCCCCCAGAGAACGAACCGCCTAGGGCAGCAGCCTGCAAGGCCCCAGGTGGTGACTGCCTCCTGTAGTCACACCTTCCTGTCATCGCTCCAGAGAGTGTGGGAGGGACCGAGTGACTCACGCCCCAGGAACAGAAAGGGGAAAGGGTGATGGATGTCTTTTTCCGAGTCAGGTTACAAAGAGACAGCGGCTTCGCCTCCCTGCACACACCCCGCACGGGCCCCCTGGCAGACACCGGGGGGCAGACACCCAGTTGGGGGGTATCGATCTCTATAGCTCGACGGTGCAGAACCGACAGCAGCCCAGGGAGGAGCGGAGGTCCCAGGGGGACCCCCACGAGGAACTGGATCTTGCCGAGAGCCCTGGGAATGAGCCTGGGAGTAGATCCTCCCCAACGGCAGCCTTGCGTTGACTGCAGCCCCGCGGACACCATGGCGACAGCCCCGGAGAGGCCCTGAGCCAGAGGCGCCCGGCCCAGCCACCCAGATGCCTGGTCCACAGAAACCAGAGAGAAAAAGCGCTGGTGTTTGGAGCCGCTGAGGTTTGAGGTGATTCGATCCACAGCGATAGGTGACTAATACACGTGCCATTGCTACTAGCAACACACCCAAAACATAGCCACCCAACAACCGCGGGAAGGAGGCAGAGCTGGGAACGCCACTCACGCCCGCTGGCCCAGCCCTCCACGTGCTTTTGCCATAGACAGAAAGGGCCTTTGCTAAGGTCACACACAAGCGGGGGGAGGGGGGGGGGTAGGCGTTGCTATTGGGGCCGCCAGGCCCCTGGAAACCGTTGCCAGGCATTCACAAGGATATACACCCACAAAACTGCGTGTCCGGGGACCTGGGTTGCTACCTTGTCTTGGACTCAGGTGCTTGCAGGGAGTAGAGTGATGTTGGCTGGAAGATCTCCATAAAAGTGCTTCTACAGGTACTAAAACCACAGCCAGGAAGAAGAAAATACATTAAAAAAAAACTCCAGTGGGCTCACATGTCCGGCTACGTGCAGGTACTCGATATAGTGGGTTCCTTTAATGCAGTGCTTTGTGTGTTTGTTGTCATTTCCTCCTGTGATCTAAAGGAAGCTCCCCCAGCCAAAACCGGTTTGGCTCAGTGGATAGAGCGTCGTCGGCCTGCGGACTGAAAGGCCCCAGGTTCGATTCCAGTCAAGGGCATGTACCTTGGTTGCGGGCACATCCCCAGTGGGGGGTGTGCAAGAGGCAGCTGGTCGATGTTTCTCTCTCATCGACGTTTCTAACTCTCTATCCCTCTCCCTTCCTCTCTGTAAAAAATCAAAAAAGCATATATTTTTAAAAAATAAAATAGCCGAAACTGGTTTGGCTCAGTGGTAGAGCTTCTGTCTGCAGACTGAAAGGTCCCAGATTCGATTCCAGTCAAGGGCATATATAATACATTGGTTGCGAGCACATCCCTGGTAGGGGGTGTGCAAGAGGCAGCTGGTCAATGTTTCTCTCTCTTCGACGTTTCTAGCTCTCTATCCCTCTCTCCTCCTCTCTGTAAAAAAAAAAAAAAAAAAAAAAAAAAAAAAATCAACAAAATATATTAAAAATATAATATAAAATAAATAAAATAAAATAAAGGAAGCTCCCCTGGGAATGGGACCTGCACGGACCCCTGGTATCAGGGTCTGGCCTCAGAGCTCAGATGCACAGCAGCCTCCCTGCCCTCTGCTGGACTGTCCACCCTCCCTCTCCTCCTCCCCCAACCCCTACCCCGAATTCCCACTAAGCTTCTGCTAAGGACTGCATGGGGACAGTTCCTGCAGCCTTTCCCCAGCCCGAGTCCTCCCTCCCTGCTGCCTGGCAGAGTCCGCACCCTGTGTGCCCCGGAGAAGGAGATGGGGAGCCAGACCCCAGGCCCAGCCCTCTCCAGCATCCATTCCCAGCAGCCCTGGGAGGCTGGGAAAACCTTCTGGGAGCTGGACCAACTACATAACTGGCAGATGCCAATGTAAACGGAACGTGCGAGGAGTCCCCCGCTTAAAAAATAATTAGGAATGTGAAGGTGACGACAGCAGAGCATTAACTCGGGCACAGGGCCCTTCTGCTCAGAAGCTGGCCCGGCCCTGGGGTCTCCACCTCGAGTTATCCTTCCCGGAGGGAGGGCCTGCCCGAGCTGCCGGATTTCCCGGTGCAGACCTGAGCAGAAACCTGGCCCCGGCCCAGCGTGTCCTCAGAAGCAGAAATATACCTGTGTGTGTGGGGACGCCGCACGCATCCAGGCCAAACTCTGCTGAGTAAGGAGCGCAGTGGGAACGCACCGGGGCTGTGGGCTTGACAAACGGCTGGGCTTGCTGGAATGCACGTGGGAAGCATGAGCAGACTTCTAAGAGGATGCAGAGGGGACCGATAGTGGTAGCAGTGAAATGAGCACTAGTGGCCAATGGGCCGGATAGAAACTTCTAGACATAACATGCTTTGTTGAGCTTTCTCCTCCCTCTCCTTCTCCCTCTCCTCTTTCTTCTTCTGAAGGTTTTTTTTTTTTTTTAAGAGTTGCCAAGAATTCATACTTAGAGTTCACATAACAATTCATATTCCTAGTGCTCTAAAACGAAACGAGAACCTCTGGTAACACTAGAGCCACATTCCTGCATGACAACCATCGACTGCCTCCGCTGCAGGGGCTGGTGGTGGCCTCTTGGTTGCCCCAGTCTCCGCCACTCCCTAACGTCTCCCTGACACAGAACCCAAGTGCCAAGTCCTTATGTAGCTCTTCCAGTGCTACTGTTTGCCGGTTGTGGAGTTTGGAGGAAAGTGCATGTCAGTATCCAAAGTGAGAAGATAGGAGGCGGCCAAGAGTTCCATGTTCTTTGAGAAATGTGGGAAAGAGAATGTTCCTTGGTGGAAGCGAAGAGCCTCACTACACGTCTAATAAGCAAAGAGGATCTAAGTCCCAATTCTTAGGGAAGGAACCACATCAGGCCCTGCACAGCCCCCCTCACTCACTCATGTCTCCAGGATGGGGGTGAAGGGGGGGGGGGGAATTCCTGGAGGGCAGTCCCAGCTTCTCCACCCGGGCTCAGAGCCCTCTTTCTTTTGTTCCGTCCTGCCTTGTAGCAAAGGCCGTGGACTTGGGGGATTCCCAGCATCTCCTCTCACTTGCTGTGGGGTCAGCTTCTTTCCCCCAGAACCGTGGTCAGCAAACTGCGGCTCTTCCACAAAATACCACCACCTGGGCGAGTCTATTTTGAAGAAGTGGAGTTAGAAGAACTTTAAGTTTTAAAAAACTTGGCTCTCAAAAGAAATTTTAATCATTGTACTGTTGATATTTGGCTCTGTGGACTAATGAGTTTGCCGACCCCTGCCCTAGAGTGGTGTGGGTGCTAACCTCATGGGTAGTTTTCTTCCTCAGCTGGGAGCACCATCCGCATTTGGCACGCTGGCCAGCCCGCCCCTGGGCAGTCAGGGTTCCAGGTAGGGGAAGGAGGTCTGAGACTGCCCTGTGGTCTCTAAGCATTTGGAGTGTGTATGTGCATGGGGGGCGGGAGGGAAAGTTCGGGAGGTGGTGGGGGGAGATGCGGGGTGGGGGTGGGGGAGAGAATGTGGAGGTGGAAGCTGGGAAAACCAGGCCATAGAGAGTGTGAGCAGGCAGTGCTCCTCACCCACAGACAGGAAAGTGACAAAGGGAAAGGTTGGGGAGACCTGGCAGGGAAAGGAACTCAGTTCTCACAGCTCAGAGTAGAGCCATACGCCGACGACGACCTAATTCCCAGAGCCCAGGCCCGGGCCCGTGTGAGCCAGGGGTTACCAGCTAGGCCTGGGGAGGGCGGGCGCATGCGGCCTGGATGGGAGGCTCAGGGGCCCTGGAGAGTGTGACTCCTCACCTGGCCATTGTCCTCAGCACCGTGTGTCAGCTCAGGGTGTGGGGGGGACCAGACCTGCCTCCGGGGGCTTTGGGGAGACAATCAGCTCTAACCTAATCCCTAGATCAAAGGGGGCTCAGAGCTGCAAACTCACTTGACAGGGAGTGAGCATGGCTAGCCGCTGGCGCACCCACTCCAGAAGGAAGGGTCAGATTGTTAGGGGCTCCAGGATGCCGCCTTCTACAGCGCTGAGCTGGCCTGGTACCTGGCCCTCCACCTGCTCCCCAAACCCAGGCCCTGGCCTCACCGGGGAATCACCTCGCCTGCCACAGGCTGTCTTAGCGAGGACTCCATAAGCAGCTCCCATGATGGATAGAGGGGGAAATCACTATTGCCCCGTTTTCTAGATGGGGAAACTGAGGCTCGGGGAAGTGAGGCGCAGACACAGGGTTCCAGCCCTGGATCAGTCTCCCGGTGGGTGTGGAGCATGTCAGTTTTCTTCCCGGCGCGCACAGTGAATGCCCTCAGCATTACATCCACTTACAGAACTGTTACTGCACAGACAGGTTCATGTCCCAGCGCGCCCACCCCTCCCCTGCCCACTCTCTCTGCCCTCTCCCGGCCAGCTGCTGGCACTGCAGTCCTTCAGCCAGGCTGTCACGGGGTGTCAGAGGGCGCAGAGCCACGCAGACTGGGTGCACCCATCCCCTCCATGCGCTCCCTCACTTGGGGCTTTTCGGGCCTGGGCTCAGTACTGCCCGGCCCTGGGACCCCGGCCATCTTTCCACCGTCAGCTCCTCCAGGAACGAACGCGGTGGGGAGGCACCGAGTGGCCTGGATCTGGCGCGCCCAGGGCGACTCGGAGCTCCCCGAGGCCTTCTGGCGAGTCGGGGCGCAGCGGCGGGGCTGGGGCGGAGCTGGGGGCAGGGCCTGGGCGCGGCGGTGACGAGGGGCGGGGCCTGGGCGCGGAGGCGGGGCCTGGGCGGGCCGAGGGCGGGGCCAGCGGCGGCGAGGGGCGGGGCCAGCGGCCGGCCCTCGGAGCCCGGAAGGAGCGGGAGGAGGAGCCGCCGGAGTGAGAGTCGTTCCCATGTGAGAGGCTCCGCGGCCAAATTCCTCGCGTGCGGCGGCGGCGGAGGCGGCGGGCGGCCCGGCGTCCGGCCGGACGGAAAGCCCCGGTCCGACGCGAACGGGCGGCCGGGCGGGCGGCGGGGGCGGAGCGCGGCTGCGCCCAGATGCGGCGGCCGCCCCGGGGGCTGTGAGCTGGGCGCCCGCCTGCGGGGCACCCCGCCCGCCTCGGGCAGCGCCCCCCGGCACGCGGCATGCGGGCGGCCGACTCGGGCTCCTGGGAGCGCGTCCGGCAGCTCGCGGCGCAGGGCGAGCCGGCGCCTTCCTGCGGGGCCGGGGCCGGGCCGGCGCGCCTCCCGGGACCAGCCGCCGGCGAGCCGTGTGCGGACGCCGCAGGGCCCGGCGATCGGCCCCGCGCCCGGGCGCCCTCCTTGCGAGCCGATGGCGACTGCAGCCAGCCGGGTAGGTGCGCGCCGGGAGCGGAGGGGAGGGCGGCGCGGCCGGGCCGGGGAGCGGCGGGCCGGGCGCGCGGAGGCGCTCCCGCCGGGGTCGGGGAGCCCCTGGTGGCAAAGTTCTCGCCGCCGCTGCGCGCGGAGCCCGGAGCTGGGGGCCGGTGCAGGGGGAGAGCGCGGGAGGCGAGTTTGTTCCGCGCGGGGACGGACATCTCGGGGCTCCACGGCTTTCCCGCCGACCCCCTCCCCCACCAGAGGGCTGCGGAGGGAGGTCAAGGCCACGCCTGCCGGTGCGGTGGGTCCCGGTGCGGTCAGTCCCGCGGCACCTGGAGACAAGGCTCCGGGCGGGATCCAGCGTCTGTTCTGCAAAGGGGCCAGCCCCGCGTGAAGTATGGGCGGCCCCCCAAAACCCACTTGGTAGCCCCACAAAGTGCCAGGAGAGAAGAGCCCTGCTTTACCGAGAGGAAAAGTAGTGATTTGCATGTGCTGGGAGCGAAGCGATTTCTCTCACGCAGACAGAGACCTCGCCGGCGGAGGCAAACGCAGCGAGAGATCTGATTCCATATCGCTGGCTGATCCACCCAAGCGGATTGCTGCGTTTTCGTGTTAAAATTCCCCGAGTGGGTGCGCTCATTCCGTTCTGCTCCGGTCTCAGCAGGTCACTCGGTCACACCCCCATCCCGCAAGTTATGTCATGGGGGGAAGGGAGGGCTGGGGCAGAGGAACCCTGGGTCCTTGGACTCAAGGCTTAGGAAAAAATTTAGATGGAAGATGGAGGGACTGTCATCAGTAGTTTGAATACTTTTCCCAGGAAACATTAGAAGGGAGCCTACGTGATTATTCATTCCATTTGAACTCGTATTGTGTCCCGGTGGTTTTCATGCAGTGTCTCCTGGAATCTTATCCCAGGGAAGGTGAGGACAGCAGGAAAGGCCTGAGGGTAATGGACTTGATAATGGACATTCCCCTCCCCCCCCACACACACACACCCCAACAACTCCCTAAACCTTGGTGCTGGGAATTTCTAAGTTTGTCTTTCCATGGACATCAGAATGCCTTTCCCAGGCAGCCAGTTTCCCAGCTAATCCTTCTTTTTGTCCTCTGAGGAACTTCAGCCTGCAGCCAGGCCCTTCTTCCAGGCTGCCTGGTGGTGGCCCCAGGGGATAAAATTCTGGGGGCCTCGGTTCCAGCCACAGGAGCGGGGACTGCCCAGCAGCTGGCTCTCATTAGCCGAGCTCCCGCTGGTGTCCTGGAGCCACGGGGAGCTTGGGACAGCGCGGGCGCTGAAGAGGGACCTGAGATCTGGGAGGAGCGTGAGTCCCTGGCCGACTGGCCTTGGGGCTGAGCCAGCTGAAGACAGCCCCCCACCCCTCCCCGCTTCCCCAGCTGCATGGAACATAGGCCGGGACTTGCTGTACAACAGCGTCAATGCAAAGAATAAGCGCTGGGACAGCTCGGGCAAGCTGCTTGAGCACTCCTGTTTGGAGCGTACAAGGCTGGTGTCTGCAAAGCACCTCGCCTCGTTGGTCCTTGATGCTTTAATGAGTCTTAGTCACCAGCCTCCCTGTTGCATTAGGATGGATGCTGTCTGCTCCATCGCCACCTCCCGCGCTGTGCCAGGATGCCTTCGGGTCTGGTCTGTGAGGGACCGGAGTGATGCAAGGCCCGGGAGGTGGTTATTATGTAAACATTTTGAAGATGGCCGGGTGGAGATACATCTGTTTACTTTGTGTCTACATGACTCCCGTTCGTGTTTCATAATAACAATAACCTAATGACATGGTGTCGCCGAGAGGCCTGTCTGAGGGCTGGGGCAGCGGATGTTCGGATGGCCCTCGGGTGGCCCTGGAGGCCGTGCTGATCTCCTGGCCTGATGTGCAGATGATATCACTGGTCTGAGACAGGGCCAGGCCAGCAGCGAAACCCGGGAGGTTTCCGAGTTCTCTCTCCCCAGCCGCCCTCCGCCCTCGGCTGGTCTGGTTCGGAAAGACCAAACGAAGTTCCTGAGAACTTGCACGGTGTCCAGGCCTTGAGGACATGGACATGGACATGTCATGGACACGGGTGTTACAAGGCCATTTCCTCTGGGACTGTGGTCAGCAAACTGCGGCTTGCGAGCCACATGGGGCTCTTGAACCACGATTTGCCACTCTGTTGACTAATGAGTTTGGCCAACCACTGGTCTGGGAGCACACGTGGGAACTCTGCTGGCATAGCACCACACGCAGAAATAAGTCCTTTAGCCTGGCAGTGAGGCGGCTCAGCCCAGGTCCCCAGCCCGATGGGAGGCTCTGCACACAGACTGGGGACCAGAGCAGGAGATGTAGGCATAAGGCGCTTGTATCGGCACCTGGTTCTGCTGAGATACTTGGTGACTCAGTTTCCCTCTTGGTGGGAATAACTCTGTCTGGGCCCCAGCGGAGTGAGCCAGGGGCTCCCTGCGTGTTCTTGGACCGAGAGCGCGAATTGTTTCATCTTTGGTTGTCCGTCCGTTCATTCGGTCGTGTTTCTTGAGCATCTCTGCCTGCCAGGCAGTGTTGTCGCTACCAGGGAGGTAGCAGCAAAGGAGACAACCGCAGCCCTGGTTTCCATGGAGCTAGTATTCTGTGGGAGGAGAGTGCCAGGAGGCAGACAGGCAGGGGCAGGGGCAGCGGGTGGTGAGCGCTGTGCAGGCACGTAAGGCCAGGTGAGGGGTCCTCGTGATGGGTGCTCTTTTAGTCGTGAGGTAGGTGGTCGCAGGGAGAGCCAGTTCCAGGACCAGGTGCGTGGGCGCCGAGTCCCTAAAGCAAGAGGGCGTTGCCACTCAGTTAAAGGAACCCAGTCATTGTTTACAAGTTCTCAGGGAAATTAGTATCTCTGTGGACTGGCGCTTTTATCTGTCCACGTCTAAAGCCCTCAGCCTCCAGGCCCAGGTCAGATGCCGCACTACCTCGTTCAGCTCAGGCCCAGCGTACACGCCACGGGACCGGGGGCCACTGGACCCTCTACCTTTTTATTGGCCATTTGAGTTCTTAGCTCCTCTGGCCCCTCTGCTCACTTAAAGAGCAAGGAGGAGGGACCAGACCTTTGTTTATCTGGGCATTAGTTCCCAGCATTCTACTCTTCTGCGGCAGGAGCTAAAGGTACCCCAAGCTTTGTCTTAACCAGGGAAGGGGCCATTGCTAATCTCACCCTCCCTCCACCCCCCAGGGGGAAACTGGTGCTCAGAAAAAGCCAGTAACTTGCCCAGGATCGCATAGTAGGTGTCAGAGCCAGGATTTGGTCCCTGGTTTTAGATCTCCACGCAATGTGGAAAGGCCTGGTGCTGATCCAGAGACCTACGTTAAGTTTCCAGTCCAGTTTTTCTTTAAATGTTTTTTAATCCTCACCTGAGGCTGTGTGGTGTTTTATTTTTGTTTGTTTGTTTGTTTTGTTGTTGTTGTTTTTAATCCTCACCCGAGGATATTTTACCATTGCTTTTGTAGAGAGAGGGAAAGACCGAGAGAAACTTCAATGTGAGAGAAACACATGGATCGGTTGCCTCCTGCTGGAGCCCTGACCAGGGCCCAGGCCGGGGAGGAGCCTGCAACCAAGGTACCTGCCCTTGACCAGAATCGAACTTGGGATCCTTTGGTTCGCAGGCTGAGACACTCTATTCACTGAGTCAAACCAGCTAGAGCCTGTGTGGTTTTTTAAAAAATTGATTTTAACCGAAACCGGTTTGGCTCAGTGGTAGAGCATCGGTCTGCGGACTGAAAGGTCCCAGGTTTGATTCCGGTCAAGGGCATGTACATTGGTTGCAGGCAAATCCCCAGTGGAGGGATGCAGGAGGCAGCTGATGGATGTTTCTCTCTCATTGATGTTTCTAACTCTCTATCCCTCTCCCTTCCTCTCTGTAAAAAATCAATAAAATATATATATTTTTTAAAAATTGATTTTAAAGAGAAGGATAGAGAGGGAGGGAGAGAGAGAGAGAGAAAGAAACATGAATTGGTTGCCTCCTGTACACACCCCAATTGGAGATTGAACTCATAACCTAGGGATGTGCCTGGACCAGGAATTGAACCCACAACCTTTGGGTGTATGGGATGACACGCCAACCAACTCAGCCTGGGCTCTTTTTTTTATTGATTTTGTACAGAGAGGAAGGGAGAGAGATAGAGTTAGAAACATCAATGAGAAAGAATCATTGATCAGCTGCCTCTTGCACACCCCCTACTGGGGATATGCCCGCAACCAAGGTACATGCCCTTGACCGCAATCGAACCCAGGACCCTTCAGTCCCTAAGCCAACGCTCTATCCATTGAGTCAAACCAGTCTCAGCTCAGCCTGGGCTCTTTAAAGTTTTATCTTTTAAGCAAGATTTGTCCTCTCCTTGACATTCTTTGTTTTAAGCAACTCAGACATTTGCTTATCTTTGTGCCTCGAGTAGTATCAGCAGTTGGGTCATTTTTTATCCCTTTGGAAAAGGATTAATGCTGGGTTAGAGAGGAGATTAAATCTCCCCTGGGCATTGGGGTGCTCTTAGTTCACCGCCCACTGGATCCCTGGGGTTCAGTTGAGCTTCCTGGTCTAAGGTGAGACAGAGACATGGGGGCGAGGCTGTTCTGAACCCTCCAGAGGGAGAGTCCTTGCTCCTGAAAGACACTGAGATTGGTTTTCCTGGAGAGGCCTCCTGTGGCCCAGCACCCTCCATCCCGTGTGGCTGCTCCCTCCTTCTGCCAGGGCAGGTTGCACACCATGGTGGGCACGGGCACCGGCTTTGCCAGCAGACACCCTGGTTTGAATTTGCCGGCTTTGTTCCTAAGCAAGTTCTTGCACATCTGGGGCCTCAGTTCGCCCATCTGTAAAATGGGATCACATTGCCCACCTGAGAGCTTGTTGGGCAGGAATCCGGAGCATTCTTCATCCCTATGGAGCCTGTGCCATAAGAGGGCAGGGAATGCTCATTCCATCCAGAGTCCACGGAACTTCAATGAGTGCATGTGTATGAATTAAAAACAAACAAACAAAAAACTTGAAGTTTGAAATACGGGGATTTGATGAGACGTGATTCTGAAGGACCACCAGCTGCTCATTCGGCCTCCGGGTCATCAGGAAATGTCCATGAGGATCGTGATGCACTCCTGTGCTCTCTGTGATGTTCCAGCTGTGTTAGCCGGACCTTCGCTCGGACCCTCCAGGCATTCTGGAGA
Source organism: Pipistrellus nathusii (assembly GCA_963693515.1). Classification (NCBI taxonomy): domain Eukaryota; kingdom Metazoa; phylum Chordata; class Mammalia; order Chiroptera; family Vespertilionidae; genus Pipistrellus; species Pipistrellus nathusii. Next base: position 7,532,513 of record OY882859.1, read on the forward strand.
AAAAAGCATTTCCTTCTCTTCTCATCATTTTGAGAGCCCTTAGCGTAAGGAAGCCCTCACACTCAGCCCTGGAGTTAGCCCCGCCCATCCACCGCGCAGCCAGCTCAACAGCGGGGACCCTCGGGCACACTGGCGGGCACACAGATGTTAGCCCAGCAGACACACACGCCCCCACATGTCATTAGAGCCGGCCACGCCATCGCGTGGGGACCCCGTGTTAGCAGTGAGTCACGAAGGGCTGGAAACACCCCAGGGAGGGTGGCGGCCGAGGTTGCCGGGTGTGGGCAGGCCTGTGTGTGTGTGTGGAGTCATTTGCATGTAAGTGCATTTTGTGTCAGATGAGAGCCTGCCAGGGAGGGGGAGTTGGCATTGCCCCTGTTCCCAAGGACCGCCCGCTCTGTGGCCCTGGCACCACCAGCCACCATGCAGGTAGGGACTTCCGGTGCTATCTCGCCCGCTCTGTGGAATCCTTTCAAGAGTGGCCACTTAGAACACACTGATTGTGGCACTTCCTTGGAGCGGTCACCAAGTGGCATTAGCCCACTAGGTGCCACCACGGCCCCCACATTGGGGGAGAGGAACAGCCAGAGGGGTAGGACAGGCAGGTGCGTCCGCATGGAGGCCTAGCCCAGAGCAGGGTGAAGCTTGGGCGAAGGAGAAGGGGAGCCCGGGGGTGCAGTGTGGCAATTCCTGCCCCTCCACCCCCCCCTGCAAGTCCTTGGTTCACCTGCTGGGCCTTGTGGACTGTTTCCGGGAACACCCACCACCTGGAGGCCCCCCTGCAGGTGCCAGCGGCCGCGGCTTCGGTTGCCGCCCAGATTTGCAGGCTGCTTAGGCTCCCAGCGAGTTTGGGCTGTAACTTTATTGCAGGCATCGAGTGTGTTCAGGACCTTTTCATTGTGCAGAGGCCTCAGGACGCTCTCCCGGGGGCGTGGGGAGAACTAGAGGCAGCAGCTGCCGCTCCAGGTGCTTTATTCCCTCCCCGCACGCCCGGCCCCACTTCGCCAGGGCGTCCTGGCGTCGCAGTCCTGGGGGCCAGGCAGAGAGGATGCCTGTGGCAGGGAAGAGCCGCGTCCGGAGGGCCAGGGGGAGCCGCACGCTTTGCTTGCATTCCTGCTGCTCCCTCACCCTGTCAGACCCCTGACCTCTGCGGTCTTCGGGAGGTGGCATGGAGGAGGTTTCCCAGGGGGTGGTGAGTGGCTGCTCCAGGCCGCCCTGCTGCCTGCCCACTTGCATCTCCTCCCTGCCATGTCCAGTGTCGGCGGGTGAGTCCCCGAGGGCCAGCAGGACACCGGAGGGGCTGTGACACTGGGAGGCAGGATTCTCTCTCTCTCTCCCCGGCTTCTCCGGCTCCCTGGCTCGCAGGCAGCCAGAGGCAGTGGGGCATGAGGGCCTCTGGGGCCTCCCCTGCTCCCCCGGCTCCCGTGGGCTATACCCCACCCAGCCCTCTGCCCCGGCCCTGATCAGAGGCCCCCTGGCCCTTGACAGGAGGGAGGTTTGACCCTGACCATTCGGGAACCTAGAAGGACAGAATCCTGAGAAGGAAACCTTAGCCGCAATGGGGGCAGCTCACTCCCTCTACCATCAGGGCCAACAGGCCGGGAGAGAAGCAGGACCCGCCTGCTGTCAGGGTCACGTGGGTGTCCCGGCTGACGGCCAGTGTTCCCTCTCACCTCCCTCTGGCTGGGTGCCTGCGGCATGCCCAGCCTCGGGCTTCGCCTCCATTCAGACCGGAGGGCTGGGAGGGGCCCGGGAATCTGTATTTTTACCAGGCGCCCTGGCTGGTTCGGGATGCAGAGGTTCCACCCACCAGACTTGGAAAAGTTAGGCATTTGCACCCGCGGCCAGCCAGGAGGGACACTGCACCCTGAGGCTCCCATTGCAGGCAGGGGCCTTCCTCTGGGCTCCAGGGAGAGGAGGGTGCCAGCTGCCACCTGCCTCCCACCGCGGGTGCAGGGCCCTGGGGTGGGGGGTAGGAACCTCTCTGGGAAGGACCCTGGGAAAGCCCTGTTTTATGGAAGAGGAAACGGAGGCAGACAGAACGGGACCTCTCCGGGCCAGGGCCGTCCGTCCGCTCAAACCTCCGGCAGAGCTGGAAACATCGTATGCCTGTGCTGTTCGCTGGGCTTAAACCGGAACTGGTGTGAAGGAAGAGCTGCATTTCAGACGAGGCCCCCGTGGCGGGTGGCCGCTGAGGGAGGGAGACTGTAGACGCCTCTGGCCCATCAGCTCCTGGGGCCGGAGTGCTCCCGAGGCTGCCTGGCTTCCCCGCATGGCCCCTGGGGCGCCTGCGTCCGAATCACTCCGGAGCCAGCGGCGGTGAGATTAAGCTCTGAGGCCCCAACAGACCTGGGCAGTCTAACCCAGTGGTTGGCAAACTCATTAGTCAGCAGAGCCACATATCAACAGGACAACGATTAAAATTTCTTTGAGAGCCACATTTTTTAAACTTAAATTTCTTCGAATGCCACTTCTTCAGCATAGACTCGCCCAGGCCGTGGTATGTTGTGGAAGAGCCACACCCAAGGGGCCAAAGAGCCGCGTGTGGCTCGAGAGCCGCAGTTTGCCGACCACGGGTCTAAAACGATCTGGGAGGGGCGGGCCAGGAACCTGCATTTTCAACAAGTTCCCTCCACACCGGTGATTGACCCGCTGTGCAGTCCAAGGGCCAAGGCCTCCAGCACCTCCCGTCTTTATTCACGTGGGTCTCCCAGCCCCCAGCCGCCCCTCGGCGACCTTGTGCCTCTATGTCCCACCCTCCACAACCACAGGGGCCGGCCAGGGCTTCTCCAGTTGGGTGCCAGGACCACGGCCTCAGCCTCCCCGAGAACCTCAGACCTGCAGAACCCGAAACCCGGGCTGGGCCCAGCGGTGTGTCTGACATGCTACCCACAGCCATGCGGATGGAGCTCCCGCGTGCAGCCAGCCACGCAACAAGACCCTTCTGGGAAGCTCCTGCCACTTAAAAATGTCCCCCAATCTTCTTTCCCATCTTCTCCTGCCCGCCCCCCTGCCCCCTTCCCCTGGACCCCGGTCTGTTCTCTTGCCAGCTGCCAAGAGCTGCCAGTTCCCTTCCATGCCCAGGGCCTGCTGGGTGTGTGGGGAGAGGATTGTGCCTTTCACAGGGGCCTTCCCCACCGGGCAGAGTAATGGGGGTGTTCCAGGAGAGACAAGCAGAGCTGCAGCCGGCAGCACCCGCCCCCTCCTCTCTCCCAGCCCCCAGCTGGTGGCCGTCTGCTCACCCCAGGCCAGTCTCCGGAGAGCAGAGGGCCAGATGGCCCCATGGCCCGGGGCCCCAAGCCCTCTGTGAGGGACAGGGCTTCTGCTGGTCCCCTGGTGTCCATCGGCCTGGAGGAAGGAGGAGGTCGGCACAGCAGCTGCCTACCCTCTGTCCTCCCGGCGCTTACAGAGAGTGGAGGAGGGGGAGGCTCTCCCGGTGCTTACAGAGCGAGGCTCGCCCCCTGAGGGACCTGCCTTGTGCACGTCGCTCCCCTGGTGACAGCCCCGCCCCGCTCGCATGAGCCGTGGGCCCGGACATGCTTTGTACACGCAAGGCACCTAACAACCGTGGCTGTGCCATTGGCGACCTTCTTCCCTCTGCAATGCTGGTCAGGGCAGACCCGGGCCTAAGGGACCAAGTCGTCCTGGTTCGTCTGCACCTTTCCTGGCTCCGCAGCGCCCTGCCCTCCTGGCGCTTATCTTCTGGGGGCGGGCGGGCGGGCTCCGTGGGAAGCCTTACAGGGTATCAGGAGGGTCCTCTCCCTCAGCCCCGCCCCAGACCCAGCCAGGCTCCCTGGGCATCCCAGCGGGGACCTGCTGTGGCCTGGGCTCGCTGCTGGGAACCACGCACGTCGACAACCCCTCCTCAGACTCCTGCTGAGGGACTTGGGGTGTCTTCACCGTCCCATGAGCCAGCCGGCTCATTCTCTCCCCCACCTTATTCTTTCCCCCCCGTCCCCTCACATTCTCCTCCTCACCATCCTGCACTGTTTCACTCTGGCCTGGCACCCAAGCCTCTGCAGAGCCGTTCTTGCCCATCCCTCCTCGGTGTTGGCCCCTGTGAGGCCACGGGGGCGTGTCATGTGGACACAGTAGCTGAGACGGGGTCCTGTGGGAGCATTTCCTGAGTTGCCCTGACCCGTACCCTCCACGGGGGCAGGGCCTTGGAGGAACCCCACCGGGCTGGTCCGGTGGACGAGCCTCACCCAGCAGGCAGGTGAGAGCGCCCACAGCCCCAGCAGTAATTCTGCCAGGGATTGGGCGGGTCAGCGAATACACCCAGTTCCCTCCTGGGATTGAGAACCTGCCCTGAGAGAGAGGCAAGAGAGGGCAGGTGGAGGGTGTGCCCTCAAAGCTGTCCGTGGGCTCCCGATAGGCCACCTCCTTCTCAGGCCAGACAGCCACAGGGTGAACACCTCACCTGCAGGCCATCGGAAGGAGGAGCTTGCCGAAACCGGTTTGGCTCAGTGGGTAGAGCGTCATCCTGTGGACTGAAGGGTCCCGGGTTCGATTCCGGTCAAGGGCATGTACGTTGGTTGCGGGCACATCCCCGGTGGGTGGGTGTGCAGGAGGCAGCTGGTCGATGTTTCTCTCTCATCGATGTTTCTAGCTCTCTATCCCTCTCCCTTCCTCTCTGTAAAAATTCAATAAAGTATATTTTTTTTTAAAAAGGAGGAGCTTATAAGAAGAGCCGCAGGAAATGGCCAGCTCCTCCCACAGGCCAATTACTCCCTCAGGGACCAGCCGAGATGGGCACCATGGTGTCTGGAGGAAAGTAAGGAGCCTCCTCCAGCCCGGAAGCCTGAGGTTCTGAGAGTTCAGGGCTAGGGGTGGGAGGACACTGCCGAGCCCGGAGCTGAAGCTGCCCACCTGTGTCGCCCTCAGCGGCCGCTCTCAGTCTTGCAGCCCAGCAGCGCAGTCAGCCCCTTCACTGAGCAGACCCACCGTCTCTGGCCTCCGGGTGTGACGATGTGGCCCTTTGTATGGTTTGGTCACTGGATCTCTGTAGAACCAGTGGGCAGTTGGTGTTCAGTCTCCGGCATCGTCTAGCCTGGCAGAGCTCCGGAAATCCTTTCTTTAGTTTATTCCGCATAATTATCATGCACTTGCCCGGACCTGAAGGGATGCCGCCAGGGGTAAAATACAGTCCTCCCTGAAGGCAATCTCCCCTCCTCCCTGGTGCTCAAAGCCAAGGATATTTTTTTTTAATGTATTTCTTTATTGATTTCAGAGAGGAAGGGAGAAGAGAGAGACATCCATGATGAGAGAGAGTCATGGATTGACTGCCTCCTGCATGCCCCCTACTGGGGATCCAGCCCACAACCCAGGCATGTGCCTTCCGCCGGAATCGAACTGCGACCCTTCCATCCGCAGGCTGAAGCTCTATCCACTGAGCCAAGCCAGCTAGGGCTCCAAGTCAAGGATATTGTTGGAGAATTAGACCCCAAAGGCCTTTTTGTGTATGTGTGCCCATTGTCTTTGGAATTTTCCTACCGGGCCTTTCTGCACTGGCTCCCAGGGGGCCCGGGGCAGAGGGAGCCCAGGCTCTGCCTCTGGGGCACTAGTGTTGTGCAGAGCTTTCCGGTCCTAACCCGGAGCCGGAGGCCCTCAGGGCGGCTGGAGGCACCATGTCCTCCGCAGCCTCAGGTTAGAGGAAGTAGGAACACACTGCGACCATGAGTGTGTGTTCATGCTTGCTGCTGTGTCTCCAGGCCCGAGCCAGAATGCTAGCTCACAGAGGATTGCCGCTGATTACAATCCTAGCTACCTGGGGCTGGTGAAGGGAGATCGGATCGACCCCTTAGGCAGCTGCGGTTTGTTTGCAATGAGCAGCAGCTGCTCGCTCTTCCTGCTCCCTCTCTCTCTCTTGGGTGAGGCCCCAGGGGCTTCCCCAAAGGCCATGTACCCTGGATAACCGCAGCCGAGGTGACCGAGCCTCTGTCTGCATTCCATCCGGATGACCACTGTCCCCGAGGGCCAGCCTGGCCTTCCTGCTTCCGGGGCGGACTTGCTGGTCCTGTTCGCTGGGTCCCTTTCAGAGACTGGCCCTTCGCCAGGTAGACGCACAGGTGTTCTGAATCCCTATGCAGGGAGAGGGTCTCATTTCACCGTCCACCACATAATCTTAAAGGGTCCCTAGAAGGTTCAGCGTCCCTCGCATGCGCTCAGGTGACGATTATTCAAGGGAGCGTGATCCAAGGACCCCTAACCCTAACCCTAACCCTAACCCTAACCCTAACCCCAACCAGAGTTGCCTGCATGAAGCAACCCAAATAAATCCGGTACATTCATGGCCCCATTTTACTGATGACGTAACTGAGGCACAGGGAGGTAAGGAAACGTGCTTCAAGCAATAAAGCCAGGAAGTAAAAGTGGCAAGAGTCAGCCTGAGTTTAGCCTGAGCTCATAGTCCCCATTTCCTGTCCCTGCTGCAGTCAGCCCTGCAGCACCACTCCTTTCTGTCCCCACCTGCGCATGGCCGAGTCTAAAGGGAGGGATGACCAAGAGACCTGTCCCTCGAAGGTGTCAGGCACACCCCTCTGTCCAGGCCCCAGCCCTAGTGGGGAGCTCCTGTGGTTGCCCCCCTGGGCTGGGCTGGGCCGGGCCAGACCTTGTGAAGTGGGAGGGTCTTGAGGCAGCTCTGCACGCTCCAGCTGGAGGCCCAGGTGTGGATGGATGAGTGATGTGGGTGTCCCTGGTAACTATAGGTTTGCTGCTGCTCTTGGCCTTAGCTTGTGGCAGATAACAGAGGTCATAAGAGGGTTCGGGGACTCTCCCATTCACCCTGTGAGGTAGGAAGACATGATCACCCTCATTCAGGGTGGCATCTGAGATGCAGAGATGTCTGTGCTTAGTGCTCAATACCTCGATTTAGTGGAAAAGCTAACTTCGTACAGTGTGCACTTCTCAATTTCCCACCACCTGCCCAGGCAGTTCTGTAATTGCAGGACTATTTGAATTGCGAATGTTATAAACACACCTGGACCTGACGGGTAAGAAGGGAAATTGATAGTTGCCCCGTAACTGACATGATCAGAGGTAGGGCTCGCTTCAGGCATAGCTGCATGCAGGGGCTTAATGGTGTCATCTTCCAACTCTCATCTGTTTGGGTTTTACCCTTTCTGGCTACAAAAAGGTCCTAACCGCCCGGCCAGGCGTGGCTCAGTGGTTGAGTGTCGGCCTGTGAAACAGGAGGTCACAGTTTGATTTCCAGTCAGGGTATATGCCTGGGTTGTGGGCTCTATCCCCAGGGAGGGGTGTGCAGGAGGCAGCCGATCAATAATTCCCTCTCATCATTGATGTTTCTGTCTCCCTCTCCTTCTTCCTACCTCTCTAAAATCAATGAAAAAATAGTAATAACCTAACAAGTCTAAGTAACCTTTACCTTCCTAGGATTCCAGAGCAGAGAGAGTAATTCATTCCCAGTGTATTCAGCAGAAATCCCAGGGCTGACTCTCATTGGCTTAGCTTTAGTCATGTGACAGCTCTGAACCAATCCCTTGGTCCAGTCACATGGAATGCATTGATTGACCAGGCCCAGGTCATGTGCCCTTTCCTGGGAAAGGTTAAGGTTGTGAACCTCCAGGGAAACACGCAGCCTGAAAGCAGAGTTTTTCTCAGAGGAAAGCCGGAGAGAATGCTCATTGCTGGGAACAGAAGCCGGGAGGCAGACACAGGAGCTGCCCCTGCAGGTGTGGTCTAATTCCTTCAGCAGCTGCCCATTTATGCTCCTGGCTAGGTGTTGTAGGACTCAGGAGAAAAAGCCTCGGATAGGGAACCTTTCAGATAATTATGTTGCACATAGTAGGCGCTCAATAAACATCACTTGTATTAGTTTTACACCAACGTGGGTGATCAGAGGTGACCAGAGAGATGCCCAGTTTGGACAAATCCAGGGTAATGATCAGTAGGAGATAAAGTCCTTGGGGTAAGGTGAGGTCTCGTTGCGGGGAAGGTTTTGGAGACAGCATCTGCTAGGGTTCCGCTCTCCCATGCAGGCCCTGTGAGAGCCGTGGGAGTTGACGGAAGCCCACACCGTGGCTCTCGGCCCTGCTGCTCCAGCTGAGTCTTCTAAAGCAGAAACGAAGGAACCTGCCCAGCGGGGCTTGGTAGCGTTTTGTAGGTAAAATACAGTCATAGTACGTGGAGCTCTTGCTTTGTTCATAAGCCATCTTAAATGGATTGCACGTAACAAAGTGCTGTCCATGAAGCGTGAGTTCTTCATTGGCATTGGCAGTGCGGGAAGACCCTTTCCCTGGGGGCAGGGGATTGTACTTGAGGGTGTGTGCTCACCACACCCTTTTCTGCCTGTTGCGTTACCGGGAGTCTTGGCCATGACTGAGCTCTGCTCTCTGTGGCATAAGGTCAGGGTCTGGCTCCATGCTGGGCAGGAAGTACATGTAGGGGGTGGAGGGGCACACACAGGCCCCCAAAGTCAGAGGTTGCTTGAGGTGGCCTTAGAGAAGTTCCAGGGCTTGATCGCCTTTGCCCAGCCTGGCCGGCCCCCTGGAGGACCCTGCCTCCCTCTGCAGCATCCCCTGTCAGGGGACAGCAGGCAACCTCGAGAAATTCAACAGCCGCCATGTAGGGGTCCAGACAGGAACATTGGGAGCCTGTGGTCTTGCCCTCTCCTTCCCGCTTCCTTTTAGTTCCCTTCAAGGATACTCCGTAGCTTTACTCCTTTGCTAGTGGCCCCTTACCATATATATATATATATATAGCCTTTCATTCTCTTCAGTGTCTAGGAGACAAGAAAATCTGATTGGTTCCTGCCCAACCAATGGTTTGTAGAGCCTGGGTCAGGTGACCGCCCTGGTCCAATCAGCTGCATCTGTAAGGGTGGGCAGGATACCTGGTGGATGCAGCTGCTTCCTTCTAGGGCCTGTGGGGAAGTAAGTACCCTGTTTCCCCGAAAATAAGACAGTGTCTTATATTAATTTTTTCTCCCAAAGTTGCGCTAGGTCTTATTTTCAGGGGATGTCTTACCTTTCCATGCACTAGGTCTTATTTTCGGAGGATGTCTTATTTTCGGGGAAACACGGGTAGTTACCCAGGGAAGACTAATAGAGGGCTAATGTCCAGGACAGGTGTGCCTCCTGAACTTGAATGCCTCCTAGGATTGGAACTCACTTCCTTTCCAGGCAGCCCCTGCACTTTTGGATTCATTTTAAGCCCTCACTCACCTTTCTATTGAGCCAGACATGGAGCGTCCACCCTCTGGCCGGCGTCCTACCGTTTGAGGGTCTCACACACCAGACCTCTCTCCTCCACATAAGGCTCTGACGGGAGAGGACAGGCCCGGCGGCTTCTGCACCAGCTTTGTTTCCCCAGGTGTCTTTCCTCCCGGCTGGACGGAGCAGGCTGTGCTGGGAGGCATGGAGACCCGGGCGCCTTCCTTTGATCCGCCTACCTCAACCAGCCTCAGATTCCTCGTCCCCTGCCAGGAGCCAGCGTCTTCCCTCGCACAGGCAGGGAGAGAATGTTCCCAGACTGAGCTGTGTGTTCCAGACTCTCCCCGTGTTTATTTCCGAGGACCCAGCAGGAGCCTACAGGCCTCAGGGGGCCCTCCTGGGAGCAGGCGGGGAGAGAGGGAGCTAGAAACTCCGTGGAATGCTTTTAGGGCAGGCGGGGCAGCCTGGGCCAGGACAGGGCCCTGGAATGAGGACTCCATTCCCCGCGTTTGCAGCCCACCCTGCACCCACCACCCCGGTGCTGACCGATGACGGCTCTTAGGCCAGAAGGAACCCAAAGACATTCGGTGACAAGCTCACATGGAATTTTTTATTTTATTTTATTTTTTTTAGTCCATAAGCAACACCTATGGCCATTACAAGCAGCACTCACCTCTTGGCAGGCAGGTCCCGTGAACATTTGCGTGCAGCCAAAAGGGAGGCGGTGGAGAGAAATAATACGCTCAGTGCTGACCCGCTGAAAAGGAGCTCGAGTTTCTCCACCTGGAAATGTTTAACGTGAGTCAGCTGCCTGCCTCCCAGGGCCGCTGGCCTCGGGTGTGGTTGGCTGGTTTGTTGCTCCCTGACTTCCCCCAGATTAGCGTTGTGCAGGTGTGCACGCAGGGGGAACGGCCATCTGCAGAGAGACGTACGGCTCTCCCCAGAGAGAAGCAGTGGGAACAGGTTCCCCGGGCGGCAGCGGGGCGACCCTGGCTCAGTCTCCATGATCACCGCAAGGGTCTTCGCCTGGACACGCTCCGGCTCTGCCCGTGGGCTTTGCCGAGTCCGCGCTGCCTGCCCACCTGCTGCCCCCGTCCCGGGTGTAGGCCGCGTGGTGCAGGGCCGCCAGGCTGAGGAACAGCCAGAGCCTGCGTTCGGGGTTTTCCACGTGGCTCCGTGTTGCCAATGCCATTGCCGTTGGGTTCCTGGAATGTCTGCCGCTGTGTGCCATCCACCGCGGGAGAGGGAGGGGCCTGGCCGGCCTGGCTGGGAGCAGCCTGCGGTTCCTGAGGGACATGGCAGCGAGCCCACGGGACCCAGAGTCCAGTTACAGTGCCAACACCTGGTCAGGGCTCGTCTTCCACCGGCTGGTTCTCTGCCGCTTTGCCCAACCACGGGGGCGACTATTAAGCATCCCACCAGCTTCGGGGAGCGTGTGCTCCCTTTTAAATCACCCACCCGCCAGTCCCGGGGGCCCCGTCACTCAGGTCTCTTCTCCGCCCCCCTCAAGCAGCCACAAGTGCCCATCGCATGTCAGGGGTCCCCGCCTAAGGCCCAGTGCTCCAGGTTTGAAGACTGTGGACTGGCAAGAAGGAGGTTGAAAGATCTAGAAGCTCAGCTTGAGCGGGAAGAGACTTAAGAGAATACAATAGATAGACCAATAGAGAGCCTTGACTTCAGACTATTCCCATCCGCCGCCCACTTCTTCCCCTCATTCAAGCCGGACACTTGGACACAGTGGCCACCAAACCGTGAACCTGCCATTCTTCCCTCGGTGCCATGTCCCCCTGGCTGTGTGTGCGAGGTGGTGGGGGAGGGGGGAGGCGCCGACACAGCAGGAGAGAGGCTGGAAGGAAAGCATGCTTGGTCTTGAAGCACGTGGGTCAGGAGAGTGTGGGCGGGAGGCTTTGGCCTGATCGAGGGCACCCTCAGCTCGGAGCTTGTGCCCTGGGCACCTCGGGGGCTCAGCTCCTGGGTCAGGGCTGCATGTGGTGCCAGGGCACATATAATACCAGGCTCGTGCCAGGAGATGCTCCAGAAAAGCCGGGAAGGACACTGTCCTGTACGAGGTTCTCTTGTCTGGGTGGCAGGGTCGTCTGCATTCCTGCAAGGAAGACAGCCAAGGGGCGGTGGGGGGAGGAGCAAGGGGGGGGTCACCATTGCTGACAACTCGGCATCGCCTCTCTGTCCACCTGCCTGTGCTTAAGACCCGGGTGCTGGGGCCCGGTCTTGTGTCCAGGGTGCGAGCCGTGCACGCGTGTGGGAGAGTGCATGCGGGTGTGTGGGAGGGGAGGCAGGAGAGCTTGGGGTTTTTCAGTTTACATTTTTTGAATAGTTTTCTCCTCTGCTCTCCCAAGAGGCAGCCTGTGGAGTGGAATGAGCCTTGACCTTTGCAAAATGTGTGTGTGTTGGGGGGGAGGGAGGAGGGCCAGAGAGCAGACAGGCAGGGGAAGCGTTTGGTGGCAGGTCTGCGGCAGCTCAAAGCAGGAATCCGAGTTACTCCTCTTCCGTTTTCACTGTCACCTGGAGACAGTGAGTAGGGCGGGCAGCTTCCTGGGCCTGGGCCTCCTGTTAGGGCCCAGCTGCACCACCCTCTCAGCCTAGAATGTTCTCCCCTGGGCTCCGGTCAGGAGTTCCAGAGTCTCCAGGGACAAGACTGCCAGGCGGGGGCTGGCCTCAGAAGCACAGGCAGAGGCTCTCAGAGGAGGAGAGGGAGGGAGAGGAGCCGGCATATGGGTGGCACTTGGCGTGTGCCAAGCACTGTTCTCTGTGTGTGGTCACCAGATGTGCCTAGGCCCTCGTGTAACCCTCACAACAGCCCTGTGAGAGAGGCGCTGCTACTGCCCCATTTTACAGACGAGGGAACGGAGGCCCAGAGAGGTTAGCACTCGGCTGGCACGCCACCCCGGCCCGCCTCACCCCTGCAGTGTGTACAGCCACACAGACCGCCCTCCAGGTGTTCAAAGCATTTGTACGCAGCTCCGGTGTCAGGGCCACTGTTTCCTGTGGGAGGGTAGCGGGGAGACAGACATGTCTGTGGCTCAGTCCACAGACTATGGCAAGACCTCAGGGACTGGATTTTGCCCTCCTCATCCCACTGCTCCTCCCCCCACAATTACCCCACCCCTTTCTGTGTCTTGATGATCAGATTGGCTCACGGATGGACCACACTGTCCAGTGAAAGGCGGGCGTTTTTCTAACCGGTTTGTTCCTTTCTCGTCCCGATGTCTGTGGCTCGACAGGGCCACAGGGTCCCCTCTGGTCTCCTCCGTGGAAGTCGCAGCGTCTGTGACTGCACAGGCCTCTCCTTGGAGGTGCGGGGACCCTGGCGCTTTGAACAGACCCGGGGCTAGGAGGACTGGAATGGACGGAACAGCCCAGAGAGGCGAGGTGGGGATGGCAGACATAACGGCACTTGGAAGGAAAAGCTCAAGGCAGTCAGCTTAGCGGCATCAGCCCCAGGAGTGGCCTCTGTGTGTGAGAACGCCGCCGTGTTCCCGGCGGGCAGCAGGCCTGTGGCCAGGAGCGCTTCCTTTGAGTTATCCGCTGGCGTTTGGGATTGGGGGGCCTGTGGCACAATGCAGAGCAGCATCCTGCAAGGAAATATTGCAGGGGCGCCAGCAGCCCGGCCACTGTGGCCCATGACCCCCTAGGTGAGAGCCCTGGGCTTCCCTCAGTTTTGGGGGAGTCTGGGACTGCATGGGACGCGTGCCTGGCACACAGAACAGCCCCTCGTGTGCGTGCCGAGTGTGGTCCAGGCCCCCGGCCGCAGGCTGCCGAGTCCCGTTGGCTGGAGATCGGGTAGGGTCCCCTGTGACCCAGCCCCTGTGGCCGGGCCTGCTGGTTCTCAGCCCAAGGTAATTTTTCAATTAACTCGATTGGCTAGAGACGCGGGCATCCAGGGAGCCTGGGAAAATGTCCCGGGCCGGAAGGGCCCTCCCCTCTATCCCTGCTGACTCGGACTTGGCCTCCAGAGGAAGGCTCCGATTTCATATCAGGACACCAGGCTGTGATCCCGTGCCCCTCTGAGGAATCCCAGATGGCGCCTTCTGGAAGCCCCCGTGGGCTCCGTGCTGGCGGCCGGCCCGCCCTCCCGCCCTCCCCCTGCCCCCTGCGGGCTCCCGCCCTGCTCAGGCAGTGAGAGCCTTTATTGCTAAACAATTCAGAGAGGCAGCCCTGCCAGTTTTCATAAGGGAAACATTTAAAGCATGCAAAGCATATTTTCTTCCCTCCTGGATCAGCTACTCCGTGGGGCTGGACGTGGGTCTGAAGACGTGGGGATTTCAGACTCCCTGCCCTCGCGTGATGGCGGCATCGAGGGGCGCCGTGGGCCAGGCTCCGAGCACCCATGTCTCTTCTCTGTGGAATCATTGACATCCGCGGGGGCCGTCGGCATGCCGGACACGTGGCCGAGCGTTTAACCCCCACGGCCGTGGATGAGACGGGCCGCGCAGGGTGTTCTAGCCAAAGCATGTTTCCCGTGTAGCTGCCGGCTCTGGGGAGCCAGTGGCCTCGTGGTCAGAGCCGTGGATTCCAGACGCCTTCCTCCGGGCGTCAGGTTGGGTGTCTATAAAACGGGGATGGATGCCTTTCCTGTCCCCGTCTTCCCAGGCGGGTGGCTCTCCCCCCAGGTCAGGCCGCTTCCACCCTGCGTGCTGGGGTGGGTGGAGAGGGAGGAGGTGGGTGGAGAAGGAAACAGACGGGGCGTCTGCTGCTGACTCAGACTCGGGGCCGGGCTTTCCCTCGGTGTCAAGGCCTCGGTCAGGTCGGTTCCACCCGGTTTGCGATGAGCTCTGTGCTCGCCACGCGGGTGGCCTGTGTCACGCGTTGGTGGGTGTGACCAGAGCTGGGCCTTCTCCCCTCTTTTTGGTAAATTTTTCCCTCTGAGTGGTGAGCAAAGAGGGAGAAGGGGTGAGAGTCATGCATGCACGGCAAGGGTGGCGAGGGAAACAGGTTGCTATCCCTCTCCTGGAGACTGCCTGTAGGAGCCAGGCCTCGGGGAGGGCAGAAGCCTATGGCAAGAGGCAAGGTTGCATGATGGGGAGGAGGACGCTACCATTTTTACCAAAATGCCATCTCTCTCTCCCGGCATGTAGCTCGAGAAATATGCATGGTGTGGCGTTGAGGGCCGGTAGCCTCTTCCAGCTGTAAAGACCATGAGCTTTGCAATCAGGCAGACTTCAGTGTTGGGATCCGGCTGTGACCTTGAACAAGCCAGTTCACCTGCCGTGGCCTCCGTCTGTGATGTGCAAGCTGGAGAGGCCAGCGCTGCTCCCTCAGGCCTGGCGAGAGATTCCAGTGGCCAGGGCTCAGGGCCAGACTCGTGGTCAGGCCCTGCCTGCAAGCTGGAACCTTGGGCGAAGGATGGTGGCCCAGTGGCTGTGCAGTTGGTGCTGCCAGACCCCTTTAGGGGGGAGAAGAAGGTTTGGGCAGGATAAGTCTGTAAATGGCCTTGAGGCAGAACTCAAAAGCTTGAAACTAACCCCACTTCCAAGAGCTGGCCCTGAGGCTGCTCTCCCAGGCTGAGGTTCCCAGATTTCTCTGACCGCAGGCAAACCATTGCTTTCCAGACCCATCCCAGACCAGCCTGGATGCCCCTGTGACGGCTCCTGTCACTCCCAGAGCTTCAAGGATCCGCAGGGGCTGGAACCCAGGGCCACAGGGCTGCTCCGGATCCCAGCTCTCCCGGCCCCAACAGAAGTGTGCTTACCCATGACGGGCAGCCCGGCCTGCACGGAGAGGCCCCATGCGGCCCGCGTGCCTGCAGCCTCGGGGCCTGTCTCCATCCTCGGGGGCCTGTCTACCCTGCAGTGGGGGTGGGCGGGGAACGGGACAGAGGTGCTGGTTCAGCCTCTGCCGTCCTTTCACCCCGCTCCGGGCCTCCTGGGTCCGAGTCCCAAGGTCAGGGCTCTGAGGGCGTTGAAGCCGGGCCTTCCTTCAGAGCACCCACGAGGTTTGCCCTTTTTTGTGATGATGATCGCGACAAACTACATTTGACCCCATCTAGAACCTTCCGCAATGTTTCCACTTAGGCAGTTGCTTTGCTTATGTTTACCACAGGCCGTGGGGACTGGTCTTGGCTCCATTTTCAGATAATCTCAGGGATCATTTGTCCAAAGGTCTGATAGCTGGGATTGGAGGGGGGGGGGGGGGAGGCAGGGAGCCAGGAGCGAGTTCAGGCTGGCTGACCCCAGGCTGCTGGTCTCCCTCTACCGCTCTGGGCACCAACCGCTCTGGCATGTCTGCCAAGAGCCCGGCACGGGGCTGAGCTCCGGGTGTCTGTGTGAGTGGGGGGCATGCCTGCTCCGTCGCCCCCATCACCCACCCCAGCCCCTGTAAGTGATAGGGTGCCGGGGATAAGACTGGGTGCTGGAGCAAGACCGCCCAGCTCAGACCCTGGCTCTGCTCTTGACTCTGCGTGACCTCGGTCAACTCACCTAACTCCTGTGCCTCAACTTCCCTGTCTGTAAAATGGGGTGATGATGCTAGGACCTGCTTCGTGGGGTTATGGTGAGAATTGAGCTGGTTAAGGCATGTAAACTATTTACGGCAGAGTCAGGCGCACATAGTGTGTGCTTAGTAAAGAGGCAGTTGTTATTGTGATGACAAGATTACATAGTAATTACAAGATTACTAGATGCCCGGTGCACAACATTTGTGCACTGGGGGGTGGGGGATGTCCCTCAGCCTGGCCTGCACCCTCTCTCAATCCAGGACCCCTCAGGAAAGGTCTGCCTTCCAGCTTAGGCCCCGCTCATAGCGAACGGTCTTTTTGTCGTTTGGTTGACTTGCATATTAGGGTTTTATTATATAAGATTATTCCTTTTAAAAAAATATATTTTATTGACTTTTTTACAGAGAGGAAGGGCAAGGGATAGAGAATTGGAAACATCAATGATAGAGAAACATTTATCAGCTTTCTCTTGCACACTCCCTTCTGTGGATGTGCCCGCAACCAAGGTACATGCCCTTGACCGGAATCGAATCCGGGACCCTTGAGCCCGCAGGCTGTCGCTCTATCCACTGAGCCAAACCAGTTAGGACTATATCTGATTATTCTTGAGACCTTGGCTGTGGAAGGCAAGGCTTACATACTTACAGCTCACCAGGAGGCCTTAGGAGAATCTGGGTCCCCCATTGCCTTGTCAGGGCATTCTCAGGTGAGCCCTAGCAGCTGTCTTCCCTTTTCCCCTTCTGCCCCTGCCCTCTCGAGCTCACAGAGATTCATCCTGGAAAAGGCCTGTCACACACAGAGGCCTCTTCCCCAAGCCTGGAGCAGTCGCCTTCCTGATGCGCCGGGTTGATTCCTCCGCTGTCCCCATTCCCTCCTCCTCCAGCTCCCCAGATTCCCCTGCTGAGCTGGCGCAGGACAGACCTGCAGGGGCTGCTGGCCCTTCGCAGCCACTGCACTTGGACTTGAATCAGCAGGGTCATCAATGGCTCTCCTCTGCCAGGCTGCCCTGCCTGGCCAGCTGCTCAAGGCCTGGGTGCCGCTCCAGGCCTTGGTGCTGCTCCAGGCCTCAGTGCCACTCCAGGCCTGGGTGCTGCTCCAGGCCTCGGTGCAGGTACAGGTCTGAGTCACCCGCTGTGCTGGCCCCAGGCTCTGGTCTCCCTCCCAGGCCTGTTTTGCCTGTGCATGTTGCCTCCTGTTACAAAGTGGCTGCTGCAGCTCCAGCCGAGTCTCCTTTCCAGGCAGGAAGGCGGATCTCTCCCTCTTTCTCTCTCTTTCTCCCTCCCTCCCTCCCTCCCTCCCTCCCTCCCTCCCTTTCTTCCTCCAAAGCCCTTTTTTCTTCAAGGGTAGACCTCCTTGGGGTCTTTGTCCTATGCCTCAACGGCCAGAAGTGGATCACAAGGACAACTCTAATTGCATGGGAGGCGGATAAATGGCATTTTTTTAAGCACTAGGTCAGTGGTCGGCAAACTCATCAGTCAGCAGAGCCAAATATCAACAGGACAACAGATTGAAATTTCTTTGGAGAGCCACATTTTTTAAACTTAAACTTCTTCTAACACCACTTCTTCAACATAGACTCGCCCAGGCCGTGGTATTTTGTGGAAGGGCCCCACTCAAGGGACCAAAGAGCCGCCTGTGGCTCTCGAGCCACAGCTTGCCGACCACTGATCTAGATTCATAAAGATCGGCGGGCCCCTCTAAGGGGCTGGTCATGTGAAGGCCCGGAGAGGGACAGGGACTGACTTGCCCTGGTCACACCGCGAGGTGGCCATCCCTCCGCGGCAGAAACCCACGCCTTCCTCTCCAGCTCTTTCATTGCTTCTGAGGAACATCCGCGCCCCCTCTGTGCAGGGGGCAGGGGTGGGGTGTGATGGGCACCAGCAGCACTCACTGTGCTGAGCACCTGTCAGTGCACTGCCCGCCCCATCTATCCCCATCAGCCTGGTCTCACAGGGGAGACAGCGCAGGCCCAGAAGCTGGGGCAGGTGCGGTGCCGGGAATGAGCTGCCACAAACCCCTCTCTCCGCCGAGCTGTTTTTCCAGGCTGGCCTCCTGAGAGGTGGCTCCTGCAGGTGCCGCTCCTGCTGTCCCTCCTCCTGCTGGATCAGGGCCCCACTGCAGGGGCAGGGTCTCTGCCAGGTGCACCCGTTGGGAGGGTGAGCACAGGAGAAACTCGCTTTGCCCGATCGCCCGGGAGAAGGACACAGGCCCCATCTTGCTCTCCGCTCTCTCCTGTGCCTTCACCCCGTCTCCACGGCCTTCCTGTGATCGCCAGGTTCTTGTCCCCAAATTTCATGGAGTGCAAGTAGTGTGACTGGATAAAACAGCACAACCCGGCTCAGTTTGAATTTCAGACAGACAGCAGATACATTTTCAGTGTGACTGTGTCCATGTGTGTTTAGGACACCCTTATGCTAAAAATGACTCGTGAGGCTGAAATCACAGTTTAATTGTGCATCTGGGTTCTTCGGTTTGTTTAGCTTTGCTTTGCTTTGTTTGCTAATCTGGCGAGGCTAACCGGGTGGCACCATCCCCATGTGCTGTACATGACAGCCGAGATCCGGAGAAGGGGCGGAGGGCGGGAATGGGGGGCGCGGGCAGGGTCATGCTAAGGTCATAGGCAGAACTGGGTCGGTCTCGGTCTCCAGGTCTCTTGGACGCCTCTGCCGTCTTCGGAAACACAGTTGAGAGCTCACTGGCTTCCCCCAGGCAGTTGGAGGAAGCCCGGAAGCCACGCTTCTAAAGGAAATGTCAAAACAAACCTGTCTTCCACCTGCCCGGATATGTTAGCGGCCCCTCAGCCCTCACTGTGAAGTAGGCGTATGGCGGCCGTTGGGTCGGAACCAGCCCCGGCGGCACAGGCAGCTGGGGGGACATAATGGAGGAGAGTGTCTTCGTCCAGTGGTCAGCAAACTGCGGCTCTGCTGACTAAGGAGTTTGCCGACCACTGCCTTAGGGAAAGACACTTAAAAAACACTTTAATAATGTGCTAATGTCTTTAACCTGAACTCAAACCTTCTGGGTAAGGGTAACGCCTTTACAGCAGTGGTCGGCAAACTCATTCATCAACAGAGCGGCACACCGAGCCTCGTGAGCCGCAGTTTGCCTACCACTGTCGTAGGCCATCTGGGCTGCTAACCTAAGACACTTGAGGCTGGGTGCTTATCACAACAGCCACATGTGGCGTTCTGGAGGCAGGGAGTTCAAGTTCAGGGCACTGGCAAATTCCGTGTCTGGTTTGCAGACCGCTGTAAACCAGTTTAACTGTGCATCTGGGTTGTGCTTTTTGTTGTTTGTTTGTTTGTTTGTTTTTTCACGTGGTGCAAGGGGCGAGGGAGCTCCATGGAGTCTCTTAGAAGAGCCCTGATTCTATTCCTGAGACTTTTAACCGCAAGACTTAATCACTCCCCTCCCCCACCTCCAACCCCTGGCCCCGCCTGCAAATGCACATGGAGGATCAGCTTTCAGCCTAAACATTTTGAGGAGACACATTCAGTCTGTGACAGAACGGTAATGCAAGTTCCCAAGTCATAGATACTGCTGGAGATGATGAGCCAGGGCTGGCATACAGAGGAGTGGGGAGGGTTAAGACCTTTTATAATCTGACCCTCCCCCCTCCTCCCACTGAACCTCTTCAGGCTTCACACAGGGACCTTTGGCTCTCCAGCCCCTTTGCCTTGGTTCCTGCTGTTTCATCTGCTCACCACCCTCCCGTACCCATCTTCCAAGTCCCATCTCAAATGTCCTGTGCCCTGAGAAGGTACAGCCCCGCCTCTGTATTCTGCTCACTTACGCGGACTCATTCTGCTCGGCGGAGGCTCGAGGCCCAGGGTGTCCCCCACTCCTCTCTGGACACCCCGTGCCAGGCCTGCAGTGTTGGTGACCAGCGAATGTTTGCTGGAATCAGGGCAGGGAGGGGCCCCCAGAGCAAACCTCTTACTGTGCAGTTTGGCTGGGAGACTTGGACAGTTCCCAGTCCGCACTCCAGTCGATGCCAGGGCAGCCAGACCTTCCCTCGCAGACGGCCTGCCTCGAGGGATGCCAGCCGGAGGCAGGCCCTGTCTGGGCCGTTCACCTGGAGTCCCCGTGGCTAGAGCAGCACCTGGCCTGTGGCAGTGCCAGTAGACTAGCTGGGGGGATGGGGGGGAGTGGTCATGTGTCGGCACACACTGTTGGGGCTCGTGGGACCCCGTAGTGAAGGGTACGGCCAGGCCCGCTCTGGGGAGCTGCACCCACCGGGCACGCGGGTGGCAAACAAGTGGGCCTCTTTCATAACGAGGGGTTTGTGCAGGTTGTCAGTGTGGGACAGCAGGCAGGGGTGACACCAGCTGACAGAAAGGCAGGAAGCTGGTCTGGCACCTCCCGGGGCTGAAAGGCCCTGTGGCCTGGGGGAGGCTGTCCAAAAAGCCTGGCAGCCAGGGAGGTTGTCAGCCGAGGGGTCGGGGGATGTGCTCTGCGTTATGGGGCCCTAAGGCTTGGGGGGGGGGGGGAGGGGATGGAGGAGTTTGGGGAGGGCAGGGAGGCCTCACTCGCACAGATAGCTGGACCCCGGTGGCCTCGGAGGAAGTGGTAAAGGGGACATGGGAACAGGACCCGGATCCACACCACCATTTCCCAAGGCCTCTGGTGGTGGGGGCCCCCTGTCCTCCAGGCCTCAGCTCTGCCCCCTCAGCCTGTCTCTGCCCCCAGGCCTGGCTCCGCCTCCAGGCCCAGGACCCCCCAGGGGTACAGATGCCTCATCGATACTGAGCGCTCCCTGTGAGCCAAGCCCTGCAGGAGGGCTTCCTCTGATCTCCTTGGAGCCACACCACCCGATGGGGGCCGGACCCATTTTACAGATGGGGTGTCTGAGGCTCAGAGGGGCCGGGACCTGCTTGTGACCACATGTCTGGCCCGAGGGGGAGCCAGACCAGAGGCCCAGGAACATGAAAACTGCCCCCTGGCAGTGAGAGGGCTGGTGAGAGACACCCCTCCGAGGGGGAGGGGGTGCTGGGGCCTGCCTCACGGCAAGGAGGTGCTCTAGGGAGGAAGGGAAAGGGTGCTCCAGGTGCAGAGCGAGGACCAGCGTGGCGGAGGCCGGGAAGGGGCCAGAGTGATGGCCGAGTGTGGCGTGGTGTGGGTGGAGGCTGGGTGCCCAGGCCTGCTACCAGGGCCAGGACCTCCTTCAGCCCGTGAGTGAGCATTGTGTTCGCGCGTGTGCGCGCTGTTACGGGTTAGTGTTGCCGCGGTGTGTGCTGCCCAGTGCGGCCGCTCGCCCTGCGGGTGGTGTCCGGGCTCGGGACAGCAGACCGTGTGGGTGCCGGTCGGCCCGTCCTCTAACCTGTGCCTCTCCCCCAGGGCTGCTGCGGGAGGAGGTGTCCCGGCTGCAGGAGGAGGTGCACCTGCTCCGGCAGATGAAGGAGATGCTGACCAAGGACCTGGAGGAGTCGCAGGGCGGCAAGTCGGCCGAGGTGCTGTCGGCCACGGAGCTCAGGGTGCAGCTGGCCCAGAAGGAGCAGGAGCTGGCCAGAGCCAAAGAGGCCCTGCAGGGTGAGTGACCGGGCGGCGTGGCCCTGCCTCCCCGCACCTGGGGCTGGGGCGCAGGCCACAGGGGCTCTGGGGAACCGGGGTCCAGCCTCTGCGGGGGGCGTGACGTGGAATCGGGGTCCCCGTGCTCAGACCCCCCCGGCTGCCCTGTGCCTGTTGGGGAGGAAAGTTGCCTCTCGCAGGACTGGGCACATAGGTCATCCCTTCCTCCTGCCGTAACCACCACTGTGCCCCGTCCTGGCCGGTCGTGTATGGCAGGGGGGTGGGCATCTTCGCCAACCCAGGTGCTGACCTGGCAGTGGGTCCTCTCTTTGCCAGCACCTCCCCTCCCTGGACGGAGCGCCCGTGGGCTGGGTTCTCTGCTGGAGGCCGGCCGGTCCCCTGCCCTGCACTCTCCGTGGTGGCCCTCCCGGGTGGGGCTCCAGGTGGGGCAGCCTCCAGCCCCGGGGCAGGTGGAGGAGTTGGGAGAGACGTGGTGTCAGTGCCCAGGGAGTCTCTTGCCAGCAGCTGCCGTAGGAAACGAGGAGGCCAGTGGGCCACGTGGTCAGCCTGCTCTCCCGGGAGCTGCTGGGGATGCAGCAGCCACGTGCCCGTCTCTCCGGGAGCCCCTGCCGCCCTCTGCGGTGGGGTGGGGGCTCAAGGTGCTTGAGAAAGGGGAAGCCCGCCCCAGACAGGGCGCCACTGGGGGAGAGAGGGGCGTGGGGGCGGGGTCTGCCTGATCCTCTTGTGCTCCCCAGATGTCTCCCTCTCTCCTGGGGGAAGACAAGGCAATAAAACTCAGCAGCCTGCTCTCCATTTCCCAGTTACTAGAACCATAAATACCCTCCGAGGACTTTATTTTTGAAGCCAAAGCAGGTTAATTACTTAGATTGACTTCGGGCTGCTGTAGCAGAAACCCCAAAAGAGGGACTTCACGCACCTATTTGTCTCTCCTCTGACCACCGGAGGAGCCGTCTCGGCTCCCCAGCCTGGGAGGGATCCAGAGGAGCCAGAACTGAGGGCAGAGGCCCCCTCCGGCAGCACTGGCAGTGAGGCGGGCTGCAGGGACAGCTGGGCCATGTCACTTCCTACTGGACGGCCCCGTCCAGGCCGCACGGCTAACGGGCAGAGGGGCGGGAGCGGGGAGTGGGTTTTGCTGGGCAGTTAGTGGGCTCTGTCATTGTGGGTCTCCCTGACCAGAGGGGAGCGGTGAACAGCAAGCATCCGCACACGGGCCAAGCCGGCTGTGTGTCCAGCACTCACCGGCCGTTCCCGGGGGCGTCTGGGAAAATGTCCTTACCCAGATGTTTCGGCACCGAATGTGTGCGTTCTTTCAGCAAAACAAACGGCTCTGACAGGCAGGGACCCCCTTTTCTGCTGGGGCTGAGTTCCCATGGGGTCACTGAGACAGCGTCTGGGTGGTCTCCTCGGGCCAGGGTGGGCAGGTGGCCTGTGTCACGGTCCAGCTGGCGCTGCATGGCCGGGAAGTCCGGTGCCAAGCACGCATGCTCTCTGTGGGCAACCTTCCAGCATCAGGCTGATCTGCACAAGCCTCCCTCCTCCCTCCTTTCCTCCCTCCCAGCTTCCCACTCCCCTGCCTGGGACAGGCCCAGTCCCAGCGACACCCCCAGGCGGTGCCTCAGGCCCCTGGGGTGGGAGCTGAGGTCCACTGGCCTCAGCCAAGCTTCGTGGAAAACCGGAGGAGAGTCAGGACTGGCTCAGGAAGCACCATCTCAACCACCTTTGCCAAGAATTTATCGCCAGGACCATAAACCCGCCCTCCCTGTCCTGGCCCATGGAAGGCATTCTCCCCCGTATCCGCCCTCAGGGCCTGTGGGGAGTGGAAAAACCTCTCAGCGTCCAGGGGCCCAAAGGAGCTGACAGGGGAGTGAGCAGAGGCTCAGGTCCCCACCCCCAGCTCCGGGGACAGACAGCTGCCCTCTGCAAACCTGGGACAGTGGCCGTGAGCGAAAGGACATGATGTCTATGGAGGTGTCAGTGCCACGCTTGCTCCTGCCGTGAGAGCTGGCTGGTAGCGGCCGGGCAGGCCTCTCTTCCTAACTCTGTGCGTGGATTTCTTACCCGCCGCCAACGGTCTCCCCAGCGAGGACTTGTCAGGGGTCACTGAGGGAACGCGTTATCAAACGCCTACTGTGCGCCAGCACTGTTCTCAGCGCCTGATCTACCACTCACCCCAGTCCTGCTGGGAGGTGGGACCCCCCTCTTACAGATGGAGACACCCGGATGAGGCTCAGGGAGGTTAAGTAATTGGCCAAGTATATACAGGGCTTTTCCAGAAACTTCTCCCACTACACCCTCACCGCGTCTTCCGTATGGGGGGGACGTCAGCCTGGACAGGAGAGATGGGGACACGGGGACAGGAGGCTCTGGGATCAGATCTGGGCTTGCATCCCGCCCAGCGCCTCCGCTTGCTGGCTCTGTGACCTTGGGCAGGTTCCTTGACCTCTCTGAACCACAGTCCCCTGACTGAGAGTAACAGGAACAATACCCAAAACCTGCCTTTCTTGTTATTGGGGCGAATACAAGCAGCTGCTCCAGAGGGTCGTTGTGGGGATTAAGTGAGATATCAAGTGGTTGGCCCGGAACCCGGAGCCATTAGTGCAAAGACTCAGTGATTATCGCACGCGAGGGGGCTCGGCAGCCCTCCTGGGATCTGCATGGAGACGCGGGCTCCCCGTTCCCACCAGGGGCGGCCCAGACCTCGGAGGCCTCGTGCCCGTCGGGGCCCAGGGCGCGCCGTGTTCCTGGAAAGCCTCCCGTGGGCGCTGTCAGCCGTTCGAGCATCCCGCCTGGCGTTCCGCACGGTCTGAAGTAGGAAGCTTCCTCCCAGCCACAGCACGTGGTGGGAGAATTGCAGACAGATGTGGGCAGAAGGCAGGGCATGGAGAGGGATTTACATGCCCGTAATGAGGAGAGTGCACATGGATGTGCCAGCCGAGTCCGCGGCAGATGTTGACGACACACGTTCACAGCCAGCCGGTGTCTCCGTGGCGGGAGCACGCAGAGCCCCAAGGGTGCCTGGCAGGTCCCACTGGCTGTCCCCTGGCGGTCCCCCCTAGTCTTTGGTGTGGGGTGGATGAGAGCCGAATTTTCCAGCACATCAGGATTAGGAACTCAGCCACCCAAATGTCAGCCCGTGTTCCCAAAACATCAAAGCCACAGAACGAGTCTAGTTTGGGGAGAACGGTACTTAGAAGGTTCCTTTGTTTCTGTGGGGATGAGGCTGGGAATGTTTGGTTTAGTATTTTGATCTCCCTGTGAGATTTACAGGCAGAAGCAATGAGTGATGGTCTAGGAAAAAAGGGTGTGTGTGTGTGTGTGTGTGTATATACATATGTACATAACTAAGTCCCTGCATGACCCCAGCTTTACACATGTGAAGCTCTGGGACCACTTGGTCCCCGATTTCCCCATTTCCCCCTCCATCACTGATTTCTCCAATAATCAAGGCACTAGAGAAACAATGACCATGAAAATTTGCTTTTCCCTTTAATTTTCATTACTATTTTTGTTGTTGTTAAGCCTCACCAGAGGATATTTTCCATTGATTTTTAGAGAGAGGGGAAGGGAGAAGGAAGAGGAAGAGAGAGAAGAAACATTTATGTGAGAGAGAGACATCAATGGGTTGCCTTCTGTATGCACCCCTACCAGGGCTAGGGATCGAGCCTGCCACCGAGATACATGCCCTTGACTGGAATCAAACCTGGGACCCTTCGGTATGTGGGCTAACGCTCTGTTCACTGAGCAAACCCAGTAGGGTGCATCTTCCCTTTTTTAATCACTTAATGGCGTGTTGAATGTGTTGAGCATTTCCCCACGACAATAAATACTCCTGGAAAACATAATTTTTAATGGCTACGTAATGTTCTACCAAATGGAGGCACCATCGTTTATTTAGCCACTTCCCTATGACTGTACATTTAAGTCATTTCCCCTTATTTTTCTTTCCGTGTTTGCCGTTATATAACACTAGGCCAGCGGTCGGCAAACTGCGGCTCGCGAGCCACAAGTGTTGACTGATGAGTTTGCCGACCACTGCACTAGGCTAAAGATCTGTGTTTTATAGATCTGTTTATTTCCCCATACTTTCTGCTTTCTGGACCGTGTTATGATCTTACACCATTGAGGACCCCGAAGAGCTTTTGTTGATAGGGTTCAGATCGATCCTTATTTCCTGTTTTAGAAACTAAAACCGAAAACATGTCTACACAGACAACAGTATGGTGGCTGCCAGAGGACAGAGGGGGTGGGAGGGAAAGAGGGATAAAGGGTGAGGCAAGTGCCGAAACTGGTTTGGCTCAGCGGTAGAGCGTCAGTCTGCGGACTGAAAGGTCCCAGGTTCGATTCCGGTCAAGGGCATGTACATTGGTTGCGGGCACATCCCCGGTAGTGGGTGTGCAAGAGGCAGCTGGTCGATGTTTCTCTCTCATCGACGTTTCTAGCTCTCTATCCCTCTCTCCTCCTCTCTGTAAAAAAATCAATAAAAAATATATATATTTTTTAAAAAAGGGTGAGGCAAGGAAGCTTGACTTGGGGTGGTGAACTCACAGTACAAGATGTAGATCACAGATTCTCAACCTTTCTAATTCCTCAGGTCTCCGGCGATCCTGCTGGCAGTTCTCAGCCTGTCGCGACCCCCAGGTTGAGAACCGCTGCTGTAGAGCCTACGACCATCTGAAAACACAGATACTTACATTACGACTCATAACAGTAGCAACATTACAGCTAGGAAGTAACAACGAGAATAAGCTTATGGTTGGGGGTCACCACAACATGAGGAGCTGTATGAAAGAGTTGCGGCATTAGGAAGGCTGAGAACCACTGCTGTAGATGATGCATTATAGAAGTCTATACCTGAAACGTCCATAATTTTATTAACCAATGTGTTACCCCAACAAATCCAACTTTAAAATAGAGACAGCATGTTGGAACCTTCAGTAATTTATTGTCAAATAATAATAAGCCCATCACATGTTAACATACATAGCAATTATTTTTTTTTATGAAAAATGACGATCCCCCTCCCCCCCAACCAATCGATTTCAGTGAGAAAGGCAGCATTGTTTTATATTTTTTACAGAAATGTAAATTTTTTACGAAACTTTTTGACCTCTGACTTCGTGGCAGACTGCCGAATGCTGCTCCTGTCTGTAACGGCAACTAGTTGCCTTGGATGGGAATCTGGCCTCACACACACACAGGTGGGAAAGGAACATGCCAGTCGCCTTCTTAGGGAATTGTGGGTATTTTTCTTCGGTGCCACACTCACACTCACCAGGTGGCCATTGCTTAGGGGTTCGCTTGCTGCAGCGTGGAATCCGAAGCCTTGTTTCTGTGATCTGTTACTGTGGCCGGAGTCATCGGTCTCATTTGCACTTGGGATGAACTTTGTGCCCACGCGGGGTTTTTGAGCATCTAACATGGGTACTTGGAAAATACTGGCTCACTGGGCAGCGCAGATTTCCCAAGTGCCAACGTAGTTCATGCCTGTAAGGTAAGGTGACCAGACATCCCGATTTTTAACAATTTGTCCTGAAAACCTGACTTTTTAAAAATCGAGACTTTTTAAAACACCGCAGGACAAATTGTTCAAAAGCGGGACGTCTGGTCACCTTACTGTAAGGAAAAGGTTCTAAGCTGCAGGCGGGCAGCTCCTCCAGAAGCTGCAGAAGGCCAGAAAACAGATTCTCCCAGGAGCCTCTGGAAGAACACAGCCCTGCCCACCCCTTTAAACGTAGCCCAGTGAGACCCATTTGGGACCCCGTCCTCCAGAGCTGTAAGATAATACGTTTGTGTTGCTGGACATAGTCACAGTCGGAGGAGGGAATGAGGAAGGGCCCCTCTTCCCTGTCCCACACAGGGGGAAAGGGGGTGTGTCCCATCAGGCTTGTCCCTGGCCCGGCTCCTGCAGGCAGGGCCCGCCCGCACAGAGCCGGCCTTGTTACCCGAGCGGAGCGGATGATCCCTGTGTGTGGGAGAGAGGAGCCGATGCCCGGGCTTCTCTCTTTAGCAGAAGGAACGGGGCCCGTGGGAGCCTTTACCCGCCGCGGAATGAGTCACCTGCCCCAGACGGAGTTCCGGGAGGAGAGGAGCCTCGTTTTTTAATCTGCTCCTTCGACAAACGCTCCCTGAACGCTTACCCACGCGGGAGCCCACGCCGGGGGCTCAGATCACACAGAGGCAGACCGGACCCAGGCCCTGCCCGGACACGCCTGGAACCCACAGCACATTCAGAATACACTGGCTGAAGACTTTTTTTTATTTTATTTTTTTTTATGGCCCGCCAGGCCTGTAGATAAGAATCGGCCACAGATACTCCTGCTTCAAAGAGTGCGAGGGAGCAGAGCGTGTCTCGGGCCCTGGGCAGGAGGGGACAGCAGTGTTCTTTATGTCACAGCAGGTGTGGCCCTGGCATGGCTGCCGTTACCCACGTAACCAGGCCTACAGACGGTGCCCGAACCGAGTGATGTGTCATCGGTGCTGGGAGGACTCTGCCCACCTGCCTTCTCCCTCACACACACGCCCTTGTCTCCACAGCGCCGCGTGGGTTTGAAAAGCAGCTTCGTGTTTCCCGTGCCCCTGCCCACCCTCTGGTGCCATTCTCTGTCTGACGCCTTCCCCTGGACTGAATTGATGTGCTTATTTCCAATAAGTCACACACACAGAACCACCTTAGGCTCCCAGATCTAGCCGGAAGGCCCCGGCGGCTGCTGCAGGGGCCTCCCAACCCCCAAGCCAGCCACTCTGAACCCCAGCCATGATGTGGAAGGATCGTAGCTGGTCAGTCCTAGAAATCAGTGGAAGCTTCCAGAGAGTTTGAACTCCACAGATAGAACATCTTCCTAATGTACAATTGGCAGCTTTAAATAGTTAACAGATTCCCCTGGAATAAGGTGACCAGACATCCCGCTTTTGGCAGGACAGTCCCAATTTTTAACAATTTGTCTCGCATCCCGTGATGTAACGTGGGACAAATTGTTAAAAATCGGGACTGTCCCGCCAAAAGCGGGATGTCTGGTCACCTTACCCTTGAAAGCTTTTTAGCCTCTGCATTTGATCCCGTTGGAAATGATTGATAGTCGCGGGGAGGAAGCGTCCAGAACCTCGGCCGTTCTGTTGCATCTGCCCTGGGCATGTGACTCCACAGGTGAGCCGCTTCACGCAGCCACTGGAATCCCAAAAAGGGCACATGCTTTAGTGCACATGTACTTTTTAAAAACAATAATCATGATGTTTTCTTTGAGAGCAGTTTGAGGTTTACAGAAAAGTGGCAAAATCTATCTCTCTAGTTTCCCCGTTATCAGCCTCTCAGACTGCCTTGATAAATTGCAAAAGTGCTTTTCCAGCCAGCCCCTGCGTGCTTTGCCGATGTGTCATTGGCCAGAGCAAGCCACATGCCACATGCCCCATGCCCAGTGGCACGGGGGCAGAGACTGCAAGGCGGTGGTTACGCGGGGAGTCTGGGTTTCTAAGCAGCAGGTGATAGGGGTCCACCCCAGCGAGCGTGTTATACAGACTCAGGTCCAAATCCGCCCTCGGGCCTGGGATTCAGTGACTGACAACCATCGCGCCCCGTTCTGCTGTGGACGCCTTTGCTTTTTATAGGCTGTATCCCTGAGTGACAGTGTCCCCTCTGCTCCTCCCCATCTGGGAACTTTAACTCCCGTCCTTGACTCCAGGAGCTGGAAAGGCAGCTGGTTCAGTCCCCTCGCCCTTCCCGCTGCCTCCCACACTTTGGGTCTAATTCTCTGCATTCATGTCCTAATCACAGTGACCTCCCATGGGTCCTGAGAAAAACCGAAAGACTGGTCTGATTGAACATACACCGACGCCCACCAGGACTCACCCCACGCATGTGACACTTACAGCGAAGTGTCTGGGGGGCTTGGGGGTAGCCGTTGCTTTAGAGAAGGAGGGAGAGAATGGGAACGAGAGGAAGGGGCGGAGCGCATCTGGGTTTGAAAGCACAGGGTTCTTGGGTGCCCCTCCGCGGCCCCAGGATTTTGGTTTCTTCCCGGGCTCTGGAAGTTGTGCCGGGGAAAAGGCTTCGAGGCTGGTCTCGGCCACACAAGCCAAGTGCTCCTCTCCCTGTCCCGCCCCTGTTTTGCACGTGGGCTCACGGAGGCCCACAGGTGGAAGGAACTTGCCGGAACCCATGGTGCATTGGTGACGATCCCACTCCAGCCCATTCTGTAGGATCCTGCACTCCTAACTGTCACCCCAGAAAGACCAAACACCTGTCTGCTACATGGATGTTTCCCTGCGCCCCTCACATGCAGCTGTTGGGTTAGGCAGGCTTGAGGGATGGGACAGGGGCTCTCCACACATCCCCTCTGAGGCCAAATACTGTTCCCAGCACCCTGAGGCCTTGAAGGGGCAGTGGGCACGGGAGCCAGCTGGGAGCAGGGGGGCGTGTAATGGCAGGGAGGGCTGGGGGCACAATGCCCGAGTCTCCTAAAGACACCTTTCTGGGTCCCAGGAGCCTGCCGTGGCACCGGCAGGAGCTGACTCGGGAGAAAGCGGTCCCAGGTAGTAGTGCCAGCCCTCACGGGCACCCTGGGCCTCCTGCTCTGAGAACTGGGGAGGGAGCACCTGGCAGGGAGCCTGGCAGCTCATCCTTGGTCGTGGGGACAAAAGGCAGAAGGTTGCTTTGGCTTGCTGAGGGCGGCAGGGAGCCCTCGCCATCCAGAAATGGGAGGGGCAGGCTTCTGAGGCTGCTCTGGGCACACAGAGCTGTCCACCATCCCCGGTGCCAGAGTTTGTTGGTGCGGGGGGGGGGGGGGGGGGGAGAAGAGATGACACCGTGAGGCTGCATACCCCTTCTCCCTTAGGGGGTGCCCAGCTTACCCCCTTCAGGATGAGGCCCTGGCTTGTCCCCATGGCCAGAGCCTTGGTCCAGGGCCGGGTGTGGGCACAGGAGGTAGAAAACGCTACTGAAAATGTACATGAACGCTCCCCTGAGCTGCCGCCCGCTCCCGTCTCCGAGTGCAGGATGCCAGACCACACGATTCCACGCTTGGCGTGTTCCCGTGGGGAGAACTCTCACACGGGGCGGAAGGGCAGGGTGAGATCCTAATTAGCAAAGGGATCCCGGAGCCCAGCGGAGGGAAGTGGGGAGTCGCTGCACAGTCACAGGTGCATGTGCCCTTGGACTCCACAGTCACGCTTCCAGGATCCCATCAGGCAAAACCTCGCAAACACGGAACTGGACGCGTGGCAGCACGCAAAGGTCTGAAAGAACGGAGGGACGGGAGCCCGTCTCGGCGTGCATCTGGGCGATGTGTGGGCAGTGCTCTTGGGGCAGTAATTCCGGAATCACCGTGCGTTCGGGGATAGAGCTAGCGAGTAGACATATGCTGCTGGGGGCCAGCTTCTCTCGTGGGCTGGCGTGTCACTTTCATTAGGGTGGCTCTGGAAGTCAGAGTCCGGGATACATTTCCGGGCCAAACACGCAGGAGCGGGGCAGTGGAGGGTCACGGAGCGTGACCGGGACATCCCGTCCCAGGAGCAGGGATGCAGCCCGACGGCCCGAAAGGCCCGGCCGCCAACGGACATCCAGCGCTGAAAGCAGCAGATTATTCACCGGGAGAAACACGGGGAAAGGCGGACGCTGGTTAATGCACGCTGGATGAGTCCAAAAGTCACCAGGCATGGACGGGA
The DNA here is from genome assembly GCA_963693515.1 of Pipistrellus nathusii. Taxonomy (NCBI): domain Eukaryota; kingdom Metazoa; phylum Chordata; class Mammalia; order Chiroptera; family Vespertilionidae; genus Pipistrellus; species Pipistrellus nathusii. The sequence goes on from OY882859.1 coordinate 7,563,323, forward strand.
TGTCCTGTGGGCCCCCTGCAGGAGGCTGTGGGGTCATTGGATGAGGGGGCAGGGCAGCCTTGGGGTCCTTCAAACCCACCAGAGACTAAAGGAACCTCCTAGATGGTGGCAGCCCTGTCTAGAGCCAGGGCAGTCTCTGCACTGTCACCTTGGGGCCCGGAAGGGGAAGGGGCGGCATTAAAGCCACAGGTGCAGTTATGGCGACGGCTGGGGACTGTGGGTTCACTGCTGCCATTAGGTCGGCGGCAGCGCCTCTGAGAGCCCAGGAGGAGAGGGCTGTGGGGCATGTGGGCCCCAGTGGGTGGGGAGCTCGGGCCTGGGCTCGGCCCCACGCTGGCAGCACGCAGGTGCGGGCAGGTTGCTGTGTCTGTGCACACCCCGGGGCCGGCCGGGCGCCAGGAGCAGGTGTGAGCCGCCTCCGCAGACAGGATGCTCGGTGTGATGACGTCACTGCTCCGTGTGAGCGTTTTAACGTCCAAGCAGCAAGCCCCGGGAAGGGCTGGCCTGCAGCTGTCCTTGTTGGCCTGCTCGGGGCAGTCAGAGCACGTGGCGCCCCCTGGGGTGGCAGGGACGAGGCTCCCGCACACACGGTGCCCAGACCCCCGTGGAACCAGACCCCCCCCCCCCTGGAACGGGCTTGCAGGCCCTCAGGGACGGGGGGCCTGGCAGCGTCTTACTGTAATGTCACCTCAGGAAAGTGGAACTCAGCTTAGACTCGACGTAGAGGGTCCGTTGTGAGCTGGGGGTGGGGCCCTGATGGGGCCCTGGCTGGCCACCATCCCAGAGGCTGGCACGGGGGTTGAGAGGGTGACATTGGCCCCAAAGGGCTTTGCCTGCACCCACCCAGCTAAGTAGCCAAGTGCATGGTGGCAGGCACTCTACCTGGTGTCGGAAACACAGTCATTCGTTCCAGAAATACAGACTGGCCCCCGGGCACGTGCCTGCCCGGGCGAGGTGCTGAAGGAATTGCCTCCTCCCGGCCCAGCAGTGCAGAGGGAAAGCAAGTCATAAATCAGCGCTCAGACAAGGGAAAGATAAGATACGGCACATGCCATACAGCATTAAAGGGAGCGAGGGGGGAGCGGAGGGGAGCTCCTTTGCGTGCCGTGGCCAGAGAGGGCCTCTCTGGAGCAGGGACCTTGCACCCGAGGCTGAGGGGAAGGGGCAGCGTGAGCCCAGCTCTCTGGGCGGGGAACAGGGAGCCACTGTGGCTCGGAGGGTGGAGGACGGAGGGAGATGTGGGTGCAATGTGGGGCTTTGCTCACCCAGTGAGGAGCTTAGGTTTTATTCTCCACAAGGCGGGTGCTCTGGTTTTAGGGAGGGAAGTAGCTGGATCTGAGTTGCATTTGAAGCAGCCCTTCTGGCTCCTGCAGAGTGTGCATGGCCTGGCTGGGGGGAGCTGTGGCAGCCTCCAGCAGGACAGGTTGGAGAGCCCACAGACTTGCTGGCAGATTCCAAGTGGGAGAGAGAAGAGGAAAGCTTGCAGGAATGGGGTTTGGGCACCTGATGCTGAGCCACTGCCCTCCAGCCTGGAGGCATGAGGGAGCCATTGTAGGCGTTAGGCAGGGAGTGATGGAATCCCACTGGGGTTTCGGAAGCTGGCCTGGGGCTGTATGGAGCGGAAACAGCTGGTCCAGCCTGGAGCAGCGAGGCCTGGGCCAGGGAGGAGGGGGAAGGAGGGAGGAGGACAGATGTCCGTCCTCCCTTTAGGAGAAGCAGGAGCTGAAGGCAGGGCCTGTCTCCCCCTCACACTTGGCCTCAGGCCCCGGCCCAGGGATCCTGTACCATCATCCCCATCTCCTCCTCCTCCTCCTCTTCCTCCTCCTCCTCCTTCTCTTCCTCCTTCTCCTCCTTTTGGCTTCCTGCATGCCCCGCAAGTGGGGGAAGAATGCTCCCCTTCCTTTGGGGGACCACATTCCCAGGCAGAGTTCCCAGGGGTGCTGGGTCCCCTCCCCAGCAGCTCGGTCCTGCCCTGCCCTGCCCAGCCCTCCTGAGGGAAGTGTAATTAAAGAAAAGAGAGTCATGACTCGCTGCAGCCGGAATTGCCGTCCCGGGCGCTGGCTTTCCTGCTGCCGGAAAACACAGTAACTCGGGGCTACGCACCGAGGGTGTGGGGCCGCGTGGATCCTGTCATGCGTGTCCCTGTTCCGATCCGTACCTGTTTGGGAGCAGAGTTCACAAGGGCCACCCTTGGCCTTGAAACGGGGGGATGGGAGCGGGGCAGACCGTTCTCCCTGAGCAGCAGCAGGATCTGAGCTTCCCGGAAGGCGGAAGCACGGGCCCCGCACCCTTGGCCATAGAGTAGCCGCCAGGAAGGACAGCTGCCAGGGCAGGATGGAGGGGCTGGGACAGAGGGTGGTGTGTCTCCATGGGAGACATACCTGCAGTGCCTTCGGGTGCATTCCTGCCATGGGCCGTGACCCTCCCGTCTGTCCTGTTTGACAGCCCGGGAACCCTCTTTTCCAGGGGGTTCCCTGCAGCGTCTGGCTGACACCACGGCTCCCATTCCAATCCCATTAGACCAGGATCGCAGGGGACAGGCTCCTGGTGTGTCTCTGTCCCAGCCCGAGAGTCAGGCGGGAGCCCGTGGGCATGCCGGGCCAATCACCTATTTTATTTACCTGCCTCCATCCCAAGCTTTAAAGCTGGTGACTCACAGGTCTGTTTTTGCATTTGTTGCCATCGTTAAGACAGAAGCTGTTCACAGTGTGGATGTTTACCTTCTTCTGGAAAACAAGCAGGTCTGCCCGGCTGGCGCGGCTCAGTGGTTGAGCGTGGACCTGTGAACCAGGAGGCCACGGTTCGATTCCAGGTCAGGGCACATGGCCAGGTTGCAGGCCTGATCCCCAGTGTGGGGCGTGCAGAAGGCACCTGATCAGTGATTTCTCTTCCATCACTGATGTGTCCATCTCTCTCCCCATCTCCCTTCCTCTCTGAAACCAATAAAAATATATTAAAAGACAAACAAGGGAAAACAAGCAGGTCTGGCCACCCTGGACTGCCTGCCGCCTGCAGCCCTGCCCACCCGCCCAGCCCTCGCCAGCTCCTGCAGGCGCTCACACCTCCTATAGGCGCTCACACCTCCTGCGGCCGGACTGAGACCCCGTGTCAGCCTCCAGGCTCTCTCTGACAGCGGAACGGGCTCGGCTCTGGGTTTGCTCCTCAGTGCCCTGCAGTGTCCAGCGCCTCTGACATGAGGTCACCGAGCGGCCTTTTCTCCCCCTTTCCTTCGAACCCTCCCCTGCTTCCTCCCCTCCATCCCTCTCTCTCCCCTGCACCTCCCTGCGCCCAAACCAGCAAGTGTAGTGACTTGCCCCCTCCCTCCGCTGTCCGGGTCCCTCCTCTGGCAGCTGGATGGGAACACACTGGGCGTGTGGCTGAGTCAGGGCCTGGCCCTTGGCGGGTGCCCCACGAGTGGAGAGTGCATGGACGAGATGCTGAGAACGCTCCCAGGTCCCCTCCGGGCCTCCCCTCTGAGGTTCCGGGAGAGACCAGGCCACCATGGAATAAGTAGCAAGAGGCTTTGTAGCCAGCTCCCTTCCTCCCCCCACCCCCAACCCCCGACCCAGGGACCCTAGGATCAGCCCGGTCTGGGAGCTCCCTCTGAGCCAGTTGCAGCTCAGGCAGCTTTACCTCCCGCCAGCTTCTCCCAGTCCCCGGAGGAAGGGCTGATCTTCCCAAAGAGACGCCACTTGCAGGAAGAAGGTATTGATCGTGGGAAGCTTTGGGCCCTGGGACCTTTGCCCCTTGTGGCACCCCAAGGCCCTGCATGCAGGGTGCTGGGAGCGAGATGCATGGGCGCCCACCTCCCTGGCAGCCACGCTGCCCTTTCTGTCCCTCAAGACATCCAAGGCTATTCCTTACGGGGAGGGAGCTTTGCCGATCTCTAACCCGGAATGTTCTCTCGGCATTCTGCGCTGTGCCCCACCCCCGCCGCCCCTCCGGGTAGTCTCCATGGCAGCCTCGCACGCTTCCCCCTCTGTCTCGCACGTTTCACAGTTTTTGTTTTCTGTATCAGGGCTCCTAGTCATTTGCCGTCGATAGCAGGAGGGCGGAGACACACACACACCTGGCTGACTCCAGCTCTGTCCCTGCCAGCAGCACACGGTGGCAATGCTGCGGCTTCCCGCCAGCTGTTCTGGCAGAATGAATGGGTGGATTAGACGGGTGCCCCCCTGGGTGCCCCTGAGGAGGTGAGACCAGGAGCAGAGCCCGCAGCCTCATGGTCCCCAGGGGCCTCGCAGAACACTGGCAGCCGGCAGGCCTCTCCAGGTTGCTGTGTGTCTTTGGGCAAGTTACTTAACCTCTCTGAGCTCCAGCCTCCTCGCCCCCAAACGGGGGGGCAGTGCCTTCCACCTCGTGGGGCTCGGGATTGGGCTTGTGCGTGTGAGGCCCTTGGGAGATGGCTGTCCAGAGGTAACCTGACTGTAGGCGTGTGGTTTGGAATGAGGCGACCGGAAGTAGCAACGTGGGTCTGTGCTCGGGAATGAGGTGGGGCTGGGATGCCCTCTGACCCGTGTACCCGGCGCCTCTGCTCCCCCAGAGGCTCCTCTGCCAGCTTGGGGCAGAGCAGGAGGGGGCGCTGCCCAGCTGCTTGCTGACCGATTTGCTGATGGGTTTGTGGCTTTGCAGCTGCTGGTAAGAGGGGCTTCGAAGGTTGGCCTGCGTGGTGTGGGGGGCCTGGGCCCTCTGCTCCCCTCCTCTGCATCAGCTCAGAGTTAAGTAAGGATGTGCTGGCTTCTGGGAAACAGCCAGAGAGAGCGCCCCACCCCGCCCCGAGGACAGGGAAGAGTGGGTGGAGACTTTGGAAGGTCAGTGTCCGGGGAAGTCCGACCTCGGAGCCTGGCACTGTTCCAGCCCAAACACGCCGCCTGAATTAGCGCATTCAGTCCTCACAGCACGCAGCAGGTGCTTTTACTGGCTCCACTTTACAGATGAGGAGACTGAGGCACAGAGAGGAGGGCATCCCCGGCTTGGTAGGTTCAGACCCAGGCTATTGGGCTTAAGAACTCGCACTTTCTTTCTTTTTTTTTTTTCTTTTTTATATATTTTTATTGACTTCAGAGGAAGACGGGTAGGAGGGGGTGGGGGGAGAGGAGAAAATCATTGATCAGCTGCCTCCTGCACACCCCCCACTGAGGATCGAGCCCACAGCCCTGGGCACGTGCCCTGACCAGAAATTGAACCATGACCTCCAGGCTCATTGTTTGACACCCAGCCACGGAGCCACGAGGCTGGGCCAGGGACTTGCACTCTTAGCCACCGTTCTGTCCGGCTGGAGCCACAGGTGGCAAATGCCTGTCAGGTGCGTGTGTTAAACCTGGCGGTAGCTGCCCTGGCCCAGTGGGTCAGTTGGTTAGAACATTCATCCTTACAACAAAAAGGTTGCAGGTTTGATTCCCAGTCAGAGCACATACCTAGGTTGTGGGTTTGATCCCCGGTGGGGTTTATATGGGAGGCAACCAATTGATGCTCTTCTCTCTCCCCCCCCCCCACCCCTCCTCTCTAATTAAAATAAAAATCAATAGAAAGACCTGGCAGTGGTTGGGGGGGGGAAGGGAAGGGACACTGGTCTTAGCGGCAGGTGAGCTGGTTGGAATCCCAGGTCTCAGTGCTGTGTGATGTTGGACAAGTCACATCCCCTCTCTGAGCTTCCACTGGGCCAGGAGGACGGACAGGGCAGGGGCATGAGAAGCTCCTTTGCAGGGCTGTTTGGAGGACAGGAGGAGGGCAACCCGTCAAATCCTGGCCCCAGGGCACCCCACAGTGCGCCCCACAAGTGTTTGTTTACTCTCTTTCTCCACAGTTACCCCCCGCCCCGGGCTGGCCCCCATCCAGAGCCTGACCTTGGCCGTGAGTTCCACGAGGACTTCGGAAATGGCTCTGGCTGCTCGGGCGGAGGGCGCTGCCCGATCCGCTCGCAGCTCAGTGTCCGGGCGCCCCTGGCCGGGCCTTTCATGTTGCTGCTTCATTTCACACGGCCTGGTGTTTGTTTAGCCACGGGCCGGTATTTTTAGAACCTCAAAGCCTTTCAGCTCTTCGAGGAACGAGCCTGTGGCCGTGGCCCCACCTGGAGCCGGGCCTGGCCTGGAGGCGTGTGGGCACGGAGCCCGGGGTCTCCCCACCCCACGCCGCGCTCCCCCAGGGCCTTTCCGATGGATTCGGGACGCCCTCGCTCTGCCTTGTCCGGCTCGACTCCTTCCTGCCCGCCTGAGGCCCTGGCGCTGTGCGTGGCTGGAAAGAATGGCCCCCAAAGATGGCCGTCGTCCAATCCCTGGACCCTGCGAGCAGGCCACCTTGCCCGGCAGAGGGACTCTGCAGAGGGGATTAGTTTAAGTAGGTGCCCCTGGGTGACCTGGGTGGACCCTTGTAAGAGGGAGGCAGGTCGGAGAGGGAAGATGTGCCGGGAGCACAAGTTCATGGTCAGAGACAAGTGCAGGCCCTGTCCTGCTGGGTGTGAAGGAGGAGGAAGGGGCCACAGCCCGAGGAATGCAGGCAGCCTCCAGCTGGAAAAGGCAGGGACAGGGCCTCCCTCCGGAGCCCCCCGAGGGAGCACTGCCCTGCCGACACGTGTATCTGGGTCCAGGAAACCTACCTCGGACTCCAACCTCCGGAACTAGAAGAGAGTAAGTGTGTGTTGGTTTCAGCCACAAAGTCGCTTGTCACAGCAGCCACAGGACCCTGATGCGCAGCCCCGAGCCCTCCTGCCTGCTGGAGCGCCTCCCTTCACACCTGGGCTCGGGGGTGCCGTGTGGGAGCCACTACCGCCCGTGTTCGCACCCCGCTCGGCCCCCTCACCCTCCGAGCGCCCAGCGGTGCTTCTGCACGAGGCACGCTCTTCCAGGGACCGTAGGGAGAGTTTCTGAGACCGGGAGCCCCAGCCCCAGCCCCGGGCATGGAGAAAGCACGAAAATACCGTTCCGTCCGGCCTGTCGTTTTTCTCCTCCGCTGAGAAGCGGGTGGAGAGGTGGCGCCGTGGTTGTGTGTTTGGATCGAGTTTACGGAAACCGGGATTCACATTCCAGCTTCACCAGCTCAGGGTCGTTGGTGGTGAAGCTCGGCCAAGTGGCAGGTGCTTCTGGGCCCCAGTTTCCTTGTCTGTCCGAGGGGAGAGCAGTGCCCCTGGGACCGCGAGGGCAGAGCCGGGCCAGGGCACCGCCGATGAGCACGCCACGCTGCAGCCACATGAGGGCTCCCCGCCTCCGGGGTCAGCCTCCTGCAGATGCTGCATTCTCCCACCCGGATCATCACCCTGGGGAGGACCGTGGGGATGGCTCTGCATCCCCCCATGGGCGGCTCAGAGCAGGAAGTGGTTTCCTCCGCGGCATCCCGCTTGGTCCTGCAGAGCTGAGCTCCCGGCGGCCGCTCTGCTTGGGCGGCTCCCCCTCTCGGAGGCCCCTGGACCTCAGAGCTGACACATCTGGGGCAGGAGGCCCCGGGGAGGCGTGGGAGGAGAGGAGATGGGCCCCAGATGTTCCCCGGCCCCGCCAAGCCCCGCCAGCCCTGTTGGTGAGAACGCGGGCTGTCCAGGGAGCCGCGGGCTGGGGGTTGGGCTGAGTCTGCAGGGAGATTGCTGTGCGCGTGACCTGCCCAGAGGTCGCCTGGTCGGTTCGGGCAGGAACCGGCAGGTCCACAGCCACAGAGGCGAGGACACCTGGTTGCTTAGGCTCTGAGCTCATCCCGTCCTGGAGGGAGGGCGCACGGGGTTGGTTAGGAGAACGGGCGGGGGGCCAGACTGCCTGGGGAGCAGCCTGCCTGCCAGGGCCAGTTATCACTGACCTTGGATGATTCCCTTAACTTCCTGGTTTGAAAAAGTGCTGACCCATGAAGCACTTTCCGAGGGCCAGGCCCTGTGCTGGGTGCTCTGGGTGGGCATTAACCCTTTGACCTCCGCCCGTGAAACCTGTGAGGTGGGTGCTGCAGTTACCCTCAGGAGGCGCAGGAGGGGCACAGAGCCGGAAAGGAAGGTGCCCAGGCCACCCAGGGGGGAGGGGCAGACCTGGGACTTGGACTTGGGTCCCCTGGCACTTGGGGGTTCCATGCGTAACCGCCTCCCTCCCCGCCCTTCTGCCCCCAGAGGATGTGTATGCAGCGCAGGGCTCCGTGCCTGGATCTCCGCAGACACTCAGCACCTGGTGTCTGTTTCCGGGTCTGTTGCCCAGATGGACCCACGTGCTTCGTGACTGGTGCTTGGGACCTGGGTCCATATCCATCCGGCGGAGGGCCGGGAGCACAGTCTCGGTTCAGGCGGTGCTGGTGATGTCAGGGGTTTGCACATGAGTCCAGATGCATCTCATGACGCGCTTTAAAAACGGTGTGCGCTGTGTGTTCTTTGTCAGTTCGACCTCCATAAAGCTGTCTCTGCAAAATGCAGAAAACCATTCGGCCCCGTGGGTTCGGCCCGCCAAGGCCCACCGAAGGGACAGCGCTCCTCCTGGTTGTGCTTAAGGCAGGCAGCGTGCTCCACACTCGCGTTCTAGCGTAAAAGGGGGGCTGTGGTCTTTGGGGGAGAGAGAGGTCCTTGGCTGTGGTGGTCATAGAGCGGCCTCTCCCGGTCCCCAGCTCAGGGTTGGCACACACACGCCCCCTCAGCAGCCGGATAACGTTCCCCCAGGCGTGTTTTGTGTCAGGCACCCCTGCCCGCTGCACCAGCCCATTGCACAGAGGCGGAGTCTCATCCGCTGCACCTAACTGCCAACCTCGGTGCCCCCACCTGGTGCCCCCAGGAGCAGAACCTTCGGGGGAGGATGGTGTCACTCATCACTATCGCTACATTTGCTCCCTGCCTTCTAGAGGCCACGCCCCCGAGAGGAACCCAACAAGCACCCCGTAGCCTTTGGGGACAGCCCTGGGAGGCAGGTGGGCTTGAGCTCAGGTGCGCTCCGCATGGTCACTGTACATACAGACTCTGCCGGCTTCCCCAGCTGCCAAGTAGGAGCTGTAGCACCTACCTGGGTGGGAGGGGGAGACACTGGGGATTAAATGAGTTCAGAATGCCCACAACCCATTGCACAAGCCCCTGCATGGTCACTACTTTCATTAATATAACTAGAGGCCCAGTGCACAAAATTCATGCACTGGGGAAGGGGTCCCTCGGCCCAGTCTGCACCCTCCAATTTGGGACTCCTCGGGGAATGTCCCAACAGCCAGGAATTGGGCCCAAACCGGCAGTCGGACATCCCTCTTTCACAATCCAGGACTGCTGGCTCCTAACCACTCTCCCGCCTGCCTGCGTGAAACCTAACTGCTCCCCTGCCAGCCTGATCGCCACTAACTGCCCTCTCCTGCCAGCTCCATTGCCCCCAACTGCCTTCCCCTGCTGGCCATCTTGTGACAACATGGGGGTGGCCATCTTGTGAGGGTATGAGGGTCAATTTGCATATTACCTGTTTATTATATAGGACTATCCCCATTTACTGTGGAGAATACAGTCACTAGTGAGCTGCAGAGGCAGGATGCGAACCCAGAGCTGTCGCTCCAAACCCAGCGGGTTAGCCATCCTTCGAGGCCTAGATTTTGTTCCCACCTCACAGATGAGCACATCGAGGCACAGAGCAGTTGGCCAGGAGGTGGGGAAGGTGCGCTCTGAGGCCAAGGCTGGCGGGCTTGGCTGCTGCCCAGGCTGCCTGCGCCCGGACTTGCAGGGAGGAGGAGGGAAGTCCTGGCTGGACTTGGGCCGGGCTGGGCCAGTACCTCGCCGGCCGCCTGCGGGACAGATGTTTAAGATGCCCTGCGAAGTGGGTGACTCCAGCCCGGAGAACACTGTTTGGGAACAGCGTGCACTCCTCACTTCCCCACAGCACCGCTGCCAGCAGATCTGATCGCCGCTCATCCCCTTCAAGTGCGTGGCTTTGATCTGCACACGGAGTTTTGTCCCCGGCGGTGTATCAGCCCGGAGCATCTCCCGTGTGAGGGCTTGGGCCCCTCGGCTGCTCAGGAGGGAGTTCCAAGCTCCGTGCTGCCCTGTGAGCAGGACTAGCCAGCGGGCGCGTCCTCCTGCCGAGTTCTGGCGCAGAGGGGCCTCCCGCCCCGCTTCCCACATTAATAAAAGAGCTGTTTTGTCCAGGAGGCTTAATGAGGATCTGGCCGCTTTGTTTGTCTTCAGCTGCGGCCTGCAGGAGCGGATGGCGGCTTTCCCTGGGGGCTCGGCCCTGAGCTCATTACCGTAAGCCCAGCTGCGGGGCCAGACCTCCCCGTCCAGGCTTCCCCGACGCGGAGCCTGGGGCCCGGCTGTGACTCTGGACCCCGCTGCCAGCCTCCCAAAGGAGCGGGCCCTCTTTCCCAAGCCCGTGAGCGGTGCAAAAAATGCTGAGGCAGGTCTCAGACAAGCCCGAGGGGGGGGCGGGCTGGGCTCTCAGGAGCTCTGTGAGCAAAGGCGAGTCACTGGAGCCCTCCTGGCCTTACTTTGCCCATCCATAAAATGGGAAACCGGTACTCACGCATTGTGCAAGACCCCGGGGGTGAGGAGCCTCAGTGCCCCCCTGTTGGTACGGCACTCACAGTGTGCAGACCAGCTCACGGAGCTCCGTGTAGGCGAGCTTCCAGATCATCGCCAGTCTTTGCAGGACTGAGGGACCAGAGGCTGTGGGGCCCGCCCGGGTGTCAGGGCCTCTAGCCCTGGAGTCTGGCTCCAAGTCTAAGGCTCTTAATTCCTTGCCGCTTGTACCTCCCAAGGTCAGGGTCTGTCTGAGGCACTGCCCATTGTGAGAGTCAGCTCAGTGTCCAGGAGGCCTGGGTAGGGACAGGGACAGGGAGGCAGAGTTGCAATGGTCGGGGACATGGAGCAACAATGCCGAGTCCCACTCTCTCCTGGTCCTGTCCCCAAGGCCTCGCAGCTTCCCTCAGTGTTTGCTTGGGCTGTTACGAGCTTAGTTCCTGTTATTCCCCCCAGACAATCGGCCAGGAAATTCTTCACTTCGGCTTCCTTAAGAGGTCAGATGCTTTTCTCCGTGCAGAAGTAAATAAACCCTGCGAGCTGAGCTGGCGGTTTTTCAGGGCGGCCTGCAGTCCCCCGCCCTGCAGCCTGGTTGGCCTCACCCTGCGATCCCAGGCACCAGGGAACTCGAGCAAACTCCAGCCCATCCTCCACCAGGTTGCATACAGGGACACGTTTATTTTATTTCATTTTCTTTTCTTTTTTTCAGACAGGAAGGGAGAGGAAGAGAGAGAGAAATATCAATGATGAGGGAGAATCATTAACCAGCTGCCTCCTGCACACCCCACATTGGGATTCGAGCCCACAACCCAGGCATGTGTCCTGACTGAGAATCAAACCATGACCTCCTGGTTCATAGATCCACGCTCAACCACGGAGCCACGCCGGCCGGGCAGGGGCATTGCTAAACCAGAGCCAGGGCTGGAGCCCGGGATGATGCGGGGAAGGGACCATGTCTGCTGGCATTCGCACCAGTCGCTTCTCCCTCCCACCCCCAGAATCCAGCCGGAAATGAGTTAGGGTGGCCCCATGGCGGCCGTCTCGGCTCTGGGCAACTGGAGCCCCAGGAAGGGAATGACGGGCACCTGGGGACAGGCAGAGCCAGAGCCACAGCTCCTGGGCACCGCACGGGTGGCACCTCCCGCTCCGCTGGGATGCTCCGACGTGACACAGCCCTGATGGGCCTTTTGGAGCTGCAGCAGCTCAGAGACAGGCTGCTCTGGGCGCTCCTGCGCGGAGGCAGCTGTCAGCCACGCAGCAGAGGAGGGGAGTGGGGAGAGGAGAGAGGGGGGGACTAATGAGTTTGCCGACCACTGCATTAGTGTGTCCCTAGCAAAGAGAAGGACTCCTTCAAAAACACAAAACTTCCAGATTGTTTTCACACTGGAAATCAATAGATCAGATACGCTGTCGTGACTCAGGTTTCAGACGTGCTCCCAAGTTCGTGTTTTAGACTTTGTTGGACTCGGAATCCGGACGAGGTCCACGTGGAGTGACTGGTTCAGGCGTGTCTTCTCCTCTGAAGGGTCCTCTTCCCTCCTCTGTTGTCGTCGTCCTTGTGGATGGTCCGGGGAAGGAGCCACGCTGCTTGTCGGTGTGTTTCCCGCGATCTGAGATTCACTAATTGCCTCCCCGTGGTGTCATTCCGCGTGTCCCCCTGTCCCTTGAATTTCCGGTCAGTGGTAGTTCACCTGCAGGCTGGACCATTTCCTCCACTTATTTCTGCAAGAGGCCTTCCAAGGAGATGGTGGGTCCTCTCCCCCCTCGTCCGCCGCCCCTCCCGACATGGACTGTCTGGTTGTCTCTTGTGATGTTGGCCGCCCGGAGGTGCCGTGCTGAGTCCCGCCCGTCCTGTGTGGTCTCTCCTGTGTGGCTCCTCCTTCGTGTCGAAGCTGGATTCCTCCTCTGCGGAGACTGTCCGGTACCCACTGGTCCAGTTCCTGCGGGGAAGGCGGGATAAAGGCAGCGTGTTTCCCTTCAGTGACCAGTTGTCCGGAGGATGCGTTAAGTCCTCCGCTTTTGTTGCCGAGTCAGATCCTTGCCTTAGATCAGCAGGAAGTGGTTTAAGTCATCCATCTGTAAAGGGTCCAACAACTTAGAAAACTCAGAAACGATGCATCCACAGAGAGCCAGCGGCATGAGCACGTATCCTAGGGATCTGCCCCCTGCCCCGGCTCGGCCTCTGAAGAGAGAGGGGTTCCCTCCCATGTTGTCCGTAAGACTGAGCCCCAGAGGGTGGGACCTGCCCTCGCATGGAGCCAGTTCGTGGAACACCCAGGTGCTCTGCACCAGGCAAGTCCAGCGGCAAAGGCTGTGTGCTCACGTCACGTCTAGAATCCAGGCCTCCCTGCCCGCATGCCTGAGGGGCAGCCTCAGGAGTCTGCTGGCTGCATTTTTGCCCGATGGCCAGGACTTTGGGAAAGGGCCCAGTCCCGTCTTTCCCAGAGGCCTTTTGGGGATCTGCCCATCTGCCCTCCCAGCGCAGAGCTCACGACCTGTCTGGCCACCCTGCTCCTCCCAGGGCGTACCCCCAGGGCCTTGCTATTATCAAGACGGAGGTATCTTGTCTCTGTGCTGGCATGGTGCCAGGCCTAATGTAGGCAATAAAGCCTGCCTGAATGAATGAATGAATGAATAAATGAGTGAGTGACTGAGTGAAAATAATAACAATAATATGAGCAAAATAAATAGACATGACTCTCTTCGTTTGCATTTAGACCTTCATGCTGGTCTGGCTGTAAATTCCTCAAAAGCAGAAATTCCCTGTCTTCTGTGAGGCTGACACGGGGCAACCATAGAGGCACAGAGAAGTTAAGAGACTCACCTGAAGTCACACAGCCAGCTAGTAGCGGAGCTGGGACGTGAGCGAGGTGGCCGGCTCCAGCCTCCTGCTGGTGTGGAGCCTCTGTGTCTCTGATGTTAGAAAATGTGTTCAAAATAAGACCCGGTTATGACCAAGGCTCCCGCCGCCGGCAGGGCTGGGAGCTGGAGGACAGGTGGCACCTCGCCTCTGGGTGGACGGGACCAGCCACACTTGGAGACATAAGCCAGCACCTCGCTGGCTGTTTGCGTCTCTAAGCAGCCCTGCCAGAGCGGTCAGAGGCTTCTCCAGCTCCCAGGTCAGCCACGCTCGGGTGAGGTGTAACTGAGTGCGGTTCCCCAAACACCCGCTTCGCACCACCCCGCTCTGTGAACGCCACCCCTCTCCTGCAATGACCCCCAGGCTCCACTTGCCAAGCCCGGCAGCTCAGATCCTCCCTTGCGGAGATTACTATACCCTGACCTTGCCTCTACGGTGGCCCCTTTGAAATGCTTCTATTATACCAATATTTATCGAGCATCTTCTATGGGTCAGACCACGGTCTCAGTGCTGTGTGCCTAGCAGGAGACAAAAGTAGCAAAATCCGCCCTAACCAGTTTGGCTCAGTGGATAGAGCATCGGCCTGGGACCCTTGAGTTCAATTCCAATCAAAGGTATGTACCTTGGTGGTGGGCATATCCCCAGTAGGAGGTGCGCAGGAGGCAGCTGGTCGATGTTTTCCTAACTCTCCCTCTCCCTTCCTCTCTGGAAAAAAAAAAATCAATAAAATATATATATTTTTATATTTTTTTATTTTTTTTTAAATATATTTTATTGATTTTGTACAGAGAGGAAGGGAGAGAGATAGAGAGCCAGAAACATCGATGAGAGAGTCATCGATCAGCTGCCTCTTGCACACCCCCTACTGGGGATGTGCCCGCAACCAAGGTACATGCCCTTGACCAAAATCGAACCCGGGACCCTTCAGTCCCCAAGCCGACGCTCTATCCATTGAGCCAAACCGGTCTCGGCAATAAAATATATATATATATTTTAATAGCAAAATCCCCACCGGGCTAGACAGTAACCAAGTAACTGCAGAAGTTACATTATGTCAGGTGGGAAAGAACCTTAGAAACAAAGTTGGGAGGGAAAGCAGTTGGCGCGGGGAGGTCAGGCGCCCGCAGATTCAGAGATGAGGAGACACAGCGAAGGCCCCTCCTAAAAGGTGACAGTGAATGGAGCCCTGGAGGAGGCAGGGGAGGGAGCCGTGGCTGGGGTGGAGGAGGGTGTTCCAGGCAGAGCGGATGGCTTGTGCAAAGGCCCTGGGGCACTTCAGGGAGGTCCTTACTTTGCTCTTCAGAAACCCCTGTTTTCCCAGCAGTCTGCTTCATCTGCTGCCGGGTCTCACAGCCCAGCAGCGCAGCAAATCTTGGGAGACTCGGGAAGGATGCTCCGTGAGCCGACTGCCAGAGCCCCTGGAAGCGGGAGCTCGTTCCTGGGAAGGGTTCTGTCTCAGGGAACCACTGGCTCAGTCACGGACTGCGCAGGAAGCAGGATTCGCTCTTGAGTCCAGGAAAAGGGCTGAGAGCACGCCCTTGGTCCTTCTGGATAAGTCCTAAATCCTTCAGGCTACCTCTACCCAGATGCCCCAGAGTCAGCCACACCCCCAGGGTGGGGGGAGCTCTGTGGGAAGAGGATTTACCTAAATTTGCCTTGTCAGGGGTCTGTGATTTGAATCCAGACGAGTCTCTGGTTCATTTGCGAGCAAGTGACTAACTTTCTGAGCCTCAGTTTCCACACCTGTGAAGTGAGACTATAGGCTCTCACCCTGCCCGCCTGGCAGGCTCCTAGGAGGGACTGGGGGGGCGGGGGGTGTTCTGTAAAGCAGCGCTCGGCGGCCCAGGTGAGGTTGGCTTACTGCTGCTGCTGTGGATTTGGTGCGGTCCCATCACTTGTCTCCATGTCGGTCGGTCTCCAGGCCAAATCTCCGATCACCCGGCCAAGTTCTGCTGGAGTAACTTTTAAAGGCCCAGTCCTTCCAGCACCCTGGGACAGAGACCCAGAAACTCAGCTGTTTCTTGGAGAAGGGGGACCTTGCTGGCTCCCAGGGAGCTCTGGGGCATTTGTCCCCATCAGGAAAGCTGTTCTCCCGGGAAAGGTCTTAGAATGTGTGTCCCTTACTCAGAGGGAAGCCCCTGACCATTCTGCAAAGACAGCTGGGCAGTCAGTTTGTGACCAGATCTTCCCATCCCCACCCCCATCTCCCTACCCCCCCCAAACCCCTCCCCCATCAGATTCCTGCCCCTCAGCGTTCCCTGGCTCTGATTACATTGTTTTTGTTGGGTCATGAGAAATGAGCCCCTGAAGGTGCTTTTCCTGTGGTGGGTCCTTGGCTGTATGATTTAACCTGTCAATCAGTTTTCCCATCTGTAAAATGGGAGTGATGATTGTTAATAATAATAATTAAAAAGTGTTATTTTGGGGGGGGGCAAAATAATAGTACGTTCTTCGTAGGGTGTCTGTAAGCATTAATAATATGGTAAGTACTTAGAATCCTGCTGATACACAATAAGCATGATATGCCCATTCATATATTTTTAGGTTTATGTGAAGTGGGTGGGCTGTGGTGTCCGGGGAGTGGGTGGCATTCCCTTGCTACAGACCTGCATTCTGCTCTTCAGCTCCAAAAAAGTCAGATTTCTCATGACAAACGCACATGAGTCAAACTCACAAGAGACTGATGTGTAGCCCGTAGCGCCAGTTAATCACTTGTCAGGGAGAATGGCTCCCCGATGCTCTGTGTGCCTAGAGCTCACTCCTGTCCTCCCGAGAAAATCAGGCTCCTCTGCACAAGGGCCCGCGCCCCCACACCTGCTGCACCTCCAGTGCTTTTACCTTGGCTCCATCAAGATAAAAACCTGTCTGTCACCCTAACCCAGTAGTCAGCAAACTGTGGCTGGCAAGCTGCGGTTTGCCATTCTGTTGACTAAGAGTTTGCCGACCACTGCTTTAGGGAAAAACACTTAAAAAAACATTTTAATAATGTACTAATGTTTTTACATTGAAGTCAAAACTTCTGGGTAAGGGTACTGCTGCAGTTTGCCAACCACTGCCTTAATCAGTTTGGCTCAGTGGATAGAGTGTGGGCCTGAGGACTGAAGGATCCTAAGTTAAATTCCAGTCCAGGACATGTACCTTGGTTGCGGGCACATCCCCAGTAGGAGGTGTGCAGGAGGCAGCTGATGGATGTTTCTCTCCCACTGATGTTCCTAACTCTCTATCCTTCTCCCTCTCCCTTTCTCTCTGTAAAAAAAAATCAATGAAATATATTTTAAAAATAAAACCTGTCTGTCTTGTTGACCAGACTCTTAGCAGCTGCTCAGTGCCCAGCACACAGTCAGCCTGCAGCTGAGTCAATTCTAAGGCCTCAGAGCAAAATCCTGCTCATCTCATTCTTGATCTTGAGGTTCGTGGGGTTGCCTCAGGTCACAGCTCCAGGGGGTGGCAAGGCCGGGTCAGAGCCCATACCGTCAGCTCCGGGTCTGCACCTTGAGGCTCTGAAGCCGGCTCCTGAGCCGCCCTGGGAAGTACCTGATGAGCCACATTAGCCGTATGTGTCCCCCCCCTGAACGGCCAGCCCTGCTGGGTCCCTGCTGGAGACCAGGCCCCACACCCCTGGGAGCTCAGGGCAGCTTCCCGAGGGTCCCCAAGGGTCTGAAGGACCATCTTGAGGGCAGGGCATCAAGACCCACCCAAGGCCACGCGTCACACCGGTGTGCACCCTGGTGTCCTGCCTCCCCGGCCACCACCCACCGCCTTCCCAACTCCTCCTCTTCCCCTGGGGCCAAGCCAGCGCCATCATGGTGCCTGGGAATGACCTCACACACCAACAGGAGCCTTTAAAAATAGGCCTCATTGTGTGGGGCGTGGGGCTGTGGCCGATGCTTCTTTTCCAGAAATCTCCGTCCCCGTCACCGTCTGGGGAATGTCAGTGGCCCGGGCCCATCCCCTGCCGCTGTTTGTAGTGGTGACTCGGAGGAAGGAGGACTTTTCCTGGACTCGCCCTCAGAGGCTGGAAAACAAACACCACCCCCTCCCGGCCCTCCCGTCTCCCTGGGGAGGAAGTGGGCCGGCTCCCTGGCGGCCACGTGGACCTTCCAGGTGAGCTCGGAGGGGTCCAGAGCTGAGGGATGGATGGGCCACAGCGACAGCAGCCCCACCCCCAGCAGGACGTGCACAGCCTGCAAAGGCCCCCCTGCCCTCGCGGCTCCCCTTACACTGTGTCTTCAGTGTCTGCTCCCCTCCTGGGTCCTCCCTCGTCCATCTGAGGTTCTTCCTGTGGGAGCCGCTGGGCATCTCTGTGGAGGCAGAGCCCCTCCAGATGGTTGGTAAAGGCATTCATCCACCCCTCCTGCCATCACCCTGCCCAGGCCCAAGGCGCCCTTGCACCCAGTGGTCTTGTGGCCTTTGCTCAGACTCCCCCTGCTGGGTGCCCGGCCCCCCCTGAGAGAACTGACTGTGAGTCAGTCGCTTAGAAGGGAAGTCTCGGCGGGCAGGCATCGTCAGGCACAGTGGAGGGCCTTGGCACTCATTTCACGCTTGCCACGGTAGAATGCAGTAGAGCTGCCATCCCCGCTTTACACAGGAGGGAAAGGGCACAGAGAGGTTAAGGGTCACACAGCCAGTGCATGGTGGGGCCGGGCTTTGAACCCAGGTCTCTGTCTGCAGAGCCTGGTTCCCCCAATCATGTCTGAGCCCAGATCCTCCCCTGTTCCTTCTTCTGTGGACACCCACTCGCTCCCATCAGCAGTCCAGCACCCATGTGAGGCCCACAGACATGGTTGGACGGTCAGATTGATGGCCAATATTAAAAAGATAAGCATTTAAGACATAAAAATTAAAACAGTTTAGCATTTGGGTTGTTGGAGGACCAGTTTGAGACACATTAAGTTGGAGATGCTGTCAGATGCCTAGCAGGAGCTTGGCTCTGAGGTGAAGGTCAGGGGCGAGGGCCAGGCTGGAGACCACCAGCTGGGAGGCATCAGCAGGTGGCTGGATTTAAAGCTAGGAGGCTGGCCCTGGCTGGTGTGGCTCAGTTGGTTCGGCATTATCCTGTGCACTGAAAGGTGCTGGGTTTGATTCCCAGTCAGGGCACATGCCCTGTGTGTGGGCTCAATCCCCAGTGGGGAGCCTGCAGGAGACAACCAATCAGTGTTTCTCTCTTGCTCTTCCTCTCTCTCTCTCTAAACATCAATTTTAAAACATCTTCTAAAAAATAAAAGCTAAGAGGCTGGACAAGCCCAGCAAGGAGCAGTGGGAAAGAAGGATGGAAACTGCTAATGCTGAGTCAGCTGTGAGCAGAGGTCAGCAAAGAGATGAGGATAGAACCACAGGAGACGGGATTAAAAACAGGCCAGAGGGGCCGAGAGGGCAAGAAAAGGTGTTACCTATACGAATAGAACTAGACAGACGAGGACTGCAAGGTCCTGGAGCAGGTGATGGAGAAATCAGAACAGTGCCAGAGAGGATGGGAGGAGGGAGGTGGAGGCACAAGGGCACACCATCCTCCTCCGCGTTTTTGCTCCAAAAAGAAGAGAGAGAAATGGAATGAGAGCTGGGGAGGGAAAGGGGATAGAATGGCGGGTTTCTGCTAAAGATGCGAGAGAGCATTGCTTGTCTGTGTGGCACTGGGGAAAACGCAGTAGAGGCTTAAGTCATTCATTTTCAAGTCAGTCGTTCAGTGTTTACTGAAGACTTATTATGTACCAGTCACTGGTCTAGATGCTGCATATACAGTAGTGAACAAGGCAGGCCAGGTCCTGCCCCTAAAAGCTTATGTTGCTGGTCAGGGATGATCTTAAAAATATGTAAGTAGCCCTAACCGGTTTGGCTCAATGGATAGAGCGTCGGCCTGCGGACTCAAGGGTCCCAGGTTCAATTCCAATGGCATGTGCCTTGATTAGGGGTACATCCCCAGTAGGGGGTGTGCAGGAGGCAGCTGATCAAATGTTTCTCTCTCTCCCTTCCTCTCTGTAAAAAAATCAATAAAATATTGTATATATATTGTGCGTGTGTGTGTGTGTGTGTGTGTGTGTGTGTGTGTGTGTTTAAGTAAACCCAGTAGTCTTTCGTGTGCCTTTGGCCCAGTTGAGAAAGATCATCTGCTTTCTCACTGTTAAGCATGCAGGTTGGAGTTTTCTTACCAAGATGTAATGTGCTGGTTTATCACCATTTGAGAGAATTGCCTCTTGCTTTTGGTTGAATGGAGTTGACCTTGGTTCCATGGAGTACAGTGGTGTTTAGCACAGCATTGACCAGACAAGACTCTCAAATGTACCAATTCTGATTGGTGTGAGGTAGAGCTAGCCAATCTGTACTTCCCTCCCTTGCCATGGCAGACATCTCCAATCGGCCCAGATTCCTCTAGTGCATAATTGATTAGTCATGTCTGCATGGCCACAGGATTGAAAAATGAGAACTGTGTTCCTGGTATTTGTCTTTCCTACCCTAGCCAGGAGGTTGGAAAGGTCAGGCTGCCTCACTTTATAGGCTGCACTTGGAGAGAGCCGCTGTGGGGATTCTGGAAAGATCACGGGCTTAAATGTCAAAGGACTGGCATCGAGTGCCAGTTCCGCAACTTGCTGGCCATGTGAGCGGTCAACCCACTTTGCCAGATGGTGAGAAAAAAAGGGGGTTTCCATTCGTGAGGAGCAGAGCCGCCCCAGGTCAAACCCGCCACCACCCAGCCACATCCACAGCCACCTGGGCTCTGTGGGTGCAGTGTTCTCAGCTGCCCTGGTGGCTGCCGCTTGTCCAAGTGCGTGGTAGGCTACTCTTACCTGAGTGCCACCCAATGGGGCAAGAGCCTGCTTATTAACCTTCGTGAAGAGAGTTGAACTCTAACCTGTTCTTACCTCACCTTGCTCAGCTTCCAAACAGAAAAGCAACAACAAACTGATGCAGGCCCATCCCGGGGCCATAAGTCTGTGGGTGTTGAACGTGCCTCCCTGGCCTGTCCTCCCATTCCGGCCTGCCAGGTCGGTCAAGTCTGAGGCCTCCTGAGGCCTGAGGTCAGGCCTGGGAGCCTGGGGAGGGGAAGATCCCCTGCTGTACTGAGGTGCTGGGTGATGTCCAGGGGGCCTTGACCGCTGGGGAACTTGATAAGAGATGCCCTGTGCAGTGTCTCAGGCCCTCCAGCTGGTGATGGGCAGAGGCTGGACTGGAGTCCAGGGCTCTGTGCCTGAAGGTATGTCTCTCTGAACTTCCCTCCTCCCCAAGTGCCCGAGGTCTGCACCTGCTGGTTCACTCGGGATGTGCAGGTCTGTTCCGTACCAAGCAGCAATGACTGTGCTGTCCCCATTTTACAGATGAGGAGTCTGAGGCTTTGATAGGCAGGCTCCAGAACCAGTGCTTTTTACGCCAGCTGTGTTGGCCTAAGATTCAGGAGACCTGTGTGACTCTCGGTGTGATACTAGATAGTCTCTTTCCCCTCTTGGCCTTAGTTTCCCCACCTGTAAAGAGAAGTTGAGCTGGAAGACCATGTTGGTGAGTTTTTTTCTGGGTGGTTTGCGAGGCCTTTCTGCTCCCACATTCCCACACCTCCTTTCCCAGAATCTGTAGATGCTGAAGGCTTAACTCAGGGTCGGCAAACTCATTAGTCCACAGAGCCAAGTATCAACAGGACAATGATTGAAATGTCTTTGGAGAGCCACATTTTTTAAACTTAAACTTCTTCTAACGCCACTTCTTCAACATAGACTCGCCCAGGCCGTGATATTTTGTGGAAGAGCCACACTCAAGGGGCCAAAGAGCCGCATGTGGCTCAGGAGCCAGGGTTTGCCAACCACTGGCTTAACTGGACAGAAATGTTGACTGGAAGAGAAAGGGCGGCCCCCTACTGGCAGGTGCTAGGATTGTCACACTTGGGCTGAGGCCTACCCCTCCCCACCTCTGCAGCGTGTGGGAAAGACCCCCAGCGGAGCCCTTTGTGGTGGGGGTGGAGGCTTCCCACGCCTGCCTGTGTCGAGAGTGCGCTGGGCTGCAAGTAACGGGAAATCCCATAGATTCTCCTGTTCTCGTGGATTCCAGCAGCCCAGGCTCCTTCTGTCTGCCTGCCCGCCTGCCCCCGGTTTCAGCCTGTGTCTCCATCCTGGTGCTCCCAGCAGGAAGGCAGTGATGGGGGAGGCTCGCTGTGACCCTTTTCTGTAAAGAGCCCAGCGGATCGCCCAGCCGACGTCTGTGTGCGTCTCCGTGGCCGGAACTGCAGCCGTGCCCTCCAGCGGCAGGGAGCTGGGGAGTGGAGCTGTGACTGGGCACAAGCCGGCACGGGGTTCTCTGGGAAGGAGGGTGGGTGGAGACTCGGTCATCCGTGCACCTAAGGGTTTGTCTCCTCCGTCAGATCTGCCACCACCCGAAAGAGGGGGCCCTGTCTTCTCGACCCTGACCCCCCCAGGCATGGACCGGGCACCTGGGAGGTGCTTATCCAACAGCAAAGGGAGTTCCCGCTCTCGTCTGAGGGAGGCGCCACTGATCTGAAGGCAGAGACTGGCCCTTGGTCTCGGGGCACCCCCAATCGTAGCCCCCGCCCCCTCAGGAGGCCACCAGTGCAGGCGTGTGCTCGTGTCAGCCCTCTTCCGTGGCAGGACAGCGGGGCTGGGGCAGTGGGCGGTCCACGGAGGCCACAGTGTCACGCCCTCCACAGCCACGGGGCAAAAGGGAGGGAAGGCCCGGTGGGGCGGTGAGGGGGAGATCCCCTCCCAAAGCTCCAGTCTCGAGAGCCAAGTCCGGTTCTCACCCCGATGAGGCTGAGGGGGGTACATCGAGCCCGGGGGTTCATTTCCAACCAGAGGGCAGAGGGGTGACCCCCACGGGAGCCCAGGAGACCTGCTGGGCAGCCGCGTCTCTCCACCAGCGCAGAGAGCCCGCCCGAGGCTCCCAGGAAGCCACGCGGTACCTTCGCGTGGGTCAGTGGCCTCCCTCAGAGCCACCCCCTGGCGCTTCCCTCTGGTTCTCACGGCCACCGGTCACAGGCTCCCCAGGTCACGTTGGGGACCACTCAGTTCAGAGCGGGCATAGACGAGTAATCAAAAACATTACCCCCTTGTTTAAGGTGACCAGACGTCCCGCCAAAAGTGGGACGTCTGGTCACCTTACCCTCATTGGATCCATGAAACTGAGAGGCAACAGTAGGGACTCGAGCAACAGGCAGTCCTGGGTTCAAATCCTGAGAGTGCCACGGAGTGACCTGGGAGCTTGGGAGAGAAGCTTCATGTCTCTGGACACCGTTTCCTCATCAGTTAAAAAGAGGATTGATGTTCTAGCCGGCTTGGCTCAGTGGATAGAGCCTCAGCCTGCGGAATGAAGGGTCCCGGGTCCAGTTCTGGTCATGGTCACATGCCCAAGTGGCGGGCTTGATCTCCAGTAGGGGGCGTGCAGGGGGCAGCCGATGGATGATTCCCTCTCATCATTGATGTTTCTCTCCCTCTCCCTCTCCCTTGCACTCTGAAATCAATAAAAATATATATTTTTAAAAGTGGGGAGGGGTCGAAATAGGGTCCCTTCTTAGCGTTTGGGGCTGGCAGACAACCAGGGTCCCAGGACTCACCCACTCTCCTGTCCCCCAGCCATGAAAGCCGACCGGAAGCGCCTGAAGGGCGAGAAGACGGACCTGGTGAGCCAGATGCAGCAGCTGTACGCCACGCTGGAGAGCCGCGAGGAGCAGCTGCGGGACTTCATCCGGAACTACGAGCAGCACCGCAAGGTCAGGGCCCCTGCCCTCCCCTACAACCCCCACCCCCACTCCCCAGACACCAGCTCTCCCACCCCCGCACCGGGGGTGGGGTGTGGGGGGCCCTCTCCGGTCCCCCTTGGGAGGGACTCTGCTCATGTCACCTGTGCCCCTGGGGTAAGGTGACCAGACATCCCGCTTTTGGCGGGACTGTCCCGATTTCTAACAATTTGTCCCGTGTCGTTTTAAAACAGTCACTGTTTTAAAATGACGCGGGACAAATTGTTAGAAATCGGGACATCTAATCACCTTACCCTGGGGAGGCTTCCGCCGTGGCTAGCCCGGCCCGGGCACTGAGCTAGAGCAGGCACAGCCCCCAGCTGAGGGCTCGGTGGCATCGGGGCAGACAAACACAGACCGGCTGGCTGAGGCGGTGCCCGTGGGGCTCGGGAGACAGGCTGGCCTCGGTTCAGATCCTGGCTCCCCGTGTGTGTGTGTCCTGGTGCAGACTGGAGCTGTGTGGGCTGCATGCGCCCGGGCACAGAAAGTGCCCAGTGAGGGTTAGCTGTGCGCCCATGAAGGTTAGCTCTGTGCCCAGTGAAGGTTAGCTCTGTGCCCAGTGAGGGTTAGCTCTGTGCCCAGTGAGGGTCAGCTCTGTGCCCAGTGAGGGTCAGCTCTGTGTCTGACCTGTGACGCCATAGGAAGGGTGTGAACAGAGTGCCGGGAGCGCTGGTTAGGCAGCAGGGACTCGGCAGGCAGGGAGACTGTCTTGAAAGGCGTCACAGAGGAAGTGGCTGGGCGTTGGGCTCTGTGGGATGAGTAGGAGTTTGTGATCAGCTATCGGAGGGACTTCGTTCACCGATTATGGGCGTTCACCGATTATTGATGAGGCGGATGGCCGCCTCTCTGTGGTCCTGGGCCACGTAGAGACCTGGAGGTTAGCTCGTGACATGGAGAATGGGAAGGCCGTGGCTGGGAGCCCGGGCAGGCCCCGCGTGGGGACCTTCCTCTGGGGAAGGACACCTGCCGTCCTGAACCGTGGCTCTTGGCAGCAGAGATCGGGCCCCTGGTTTCGCCGAACGTTCCTTACCTGCTGACTTGGCTCCGAACAACACGGCGGAGCTCCAGCCCGGAGCGGGCCCAGTGCCTGGCGAGAACCGTGCCGAGGGTCAGCCTATGTCACCGGGGCTGTGACCCTGTGGGGTGGCGGCAGGGCCCATGGCGGCCACGGGGACTGGGCTGCAGGTGTCGCCTTCTCTGTCCTGTTTCCCTGTCACATGCATGTTACCCAACAACAAAAACAGAACCTCGGGCCCACAGTGGACCCTAGCGTCTGTGGGATTCTTGTTTAAATGTTTCCCTCACACGAATCCAATCTGTACAACAATTCTTTGAAACAAATAGTATTGACTCCTTCCCCCCACTTTTACTTTTCAAAAATATTTTGTTGTTGATTCCAGAGAGGAAGGGGGAAGGAGAGAGAAAGAGAGATGAGAGAGAACGGTCATTTCTCAGCCACTGAGCCACGCCGGCTGGGTCCCCGCTGCCCCGTTTTAAATACAGAGAAACGGAGACTGGATGAAGTCAGAGGACTGCCCGTGACAAACATTTGCTCAGTCAGCCGCTGTAGCATACTGCCTGAGCCTCTACCAAGGGAATGTGTCTGTGCCCTTGTGGTTTGTGGCATGGCTGGGATTCGAACCCAGGGCTTCCCCACTGCAGAGCCTTCTGTGCTTGGGAGTCAGGGCCCCCCAGGGTATGCCTGGGCCTTGAGGAGGCCCTGCACTCCCCGTGGTGACACCCTGCCCCCTCTCCCCGCCCCCCCCCCCGGCCCCCGCAGGAGAGCGAGGATGCCGTCAAAGCTCTGGCCAAGGAGAAGGACCTGCTGGAGCGGGAGAAGTGGGAGCTCCGGCGCCAAGCCAAGGAGGCCACGGACCACGCCACGGCACTGCGCTCCCAGCTGGACCTCAAGGACAACCGGATGAAGGAGCTAGAGGCTGAGCTGGCCATGGTGAGCCCTCCCGTCGCTGCTCTGCCTTCTCACCCCGGGGGCGGCGGGCCTTGTGCTGGGACACAGGGCGCAGAGAGTCCTGGAGTGGCCTGCTGGGCTCCACGTTAGCCTGCAGAGCACTGATGCATGCTGATGGTGTGGTTGCAGCCGTGGGTCCCAGGTTCAAATCCAGCCCCCGTCACTCTCTAGCTGTGTGACCTTGCGCAGAGCAGGACCCGGGAGGGGCGGGGCTGGGGGCGGGGTCTGTGATGATTGGCATCTTCTTCCCATATCAACCCCTGAGCCTGTGGAGTCTCTCATCCACCTGCCTGGGCCCTGGGGCGCTGGGAGACCATCCACTCTTCCGCACTCCCCAGGCTACTGTAAAAGGAAAAGTCCATTTTAAAATATATATATATTTGTTTAGGAAAACATTTGGGAGGAAATGCACACACAAAAATTAACAATGGTACCCACCTCTGGGGACTAGGATTACAAGTGGGTTTTATCTTCCTGAGTGTGTGTGTGTGTGTGTGTGTGTGTGTGTGTGTGAGAGAGAGAGAGAGAGAGAGAGAAAGAGAGAGAGAGAGAGAGAGATTTTCATCTGCAGTGAGAATGTCTTATTTGGGTCATCCAGGGGGAAAGTGTGTCTTTTTTCTAATCCAAAACAAACCTTCAAAATACATCCAAAAGCTGTTTTCTGCGGTGCCCACAGCCTGCATGTGGGAACAGAGAGCCAGGGTATGTCCGGGTCTGGCCGGGAAATCTCGGCCCAGAGCCCTGGAGTTCTGCTCTGCCTGCTCCTGTGTGACCTGGAGCCGCTCACTGAACTTCTCTGGGCTTCTGTACCCTGTACCTGGAACTGGGTGGGGCTGAGGGTCTTCAACCCACCATGTCTGCCCTCCAGGTGGGAGCCCCGGGGGTGGGGAGGCCTGCCGGGCTCCACGTTAGCCTGCAGAGCACTGATGCATGCTGATGGTGTGGTTGCAGCCGTGGGTCCCGGGTTCGAATCCAGCCCCCGTCACTCTCTAGCTGTGTGACTTTGTGCAGGACCTGTCTCTTCTAGGAGCCTCAGTTTCATCAAGTCTCAGTAGGGGTAACGGCCTGGGGCTCCTGGGAGGATTTCAATGAAATTATGCCCGGGAAGTGCTTAGTACGGCGCCTGCACATGGTGATTGATGATCTGAAGCTTTTCTACGGTCACTTCTGTCTGGGCCGCCCTGGTCAGGATCCATGCATGGGTCCCTCGTGGGACCAGCTCAGCCCCTACCTCCCTCCTGGGTCTCCTTGTCCGATGCTGACCCCTAGTGGTAGGAACTGCCCAGGCCCCGAGGAAGCTGCAGCTGTCAGTCAGTCCCCTTGGGGTGGAGGTGGGGTCTGCAGTGCTGGTGCCTCTGCTGCCTGCCTGTCCCCCCAGGTCAGCCCAGGGCCTGTGGACAGACAGACAGGCCTTCCTTGCCCGGGCCTCTCTCTGTGCTGCTATAACCAGCAGCTTGTGCCAGGGGCTCTGGGATTCCGTCACTGTGTGTGTGTGTGTGTGTGTGTGTGTGTGTGTGTCTGCAAGAGGGCGAGCAGAGGGTTAACTGCACAGATGGCAGACCCTGCCGGGTGCTCATGCTCCCCCTGAGTCCACCTCAGGGCAGCCAAGATAGATTGGGCGGGAGGGAGCAAGGAAGGGAGGGAGCGGGCAGCCCCTCGGAGCAGCTGCCAGGACGCAGATCCGGACGCACGTGCACCTGGTGGGAAAGCAGGTGCGGTGCCGAGTGCGGTGCAGGGGCCCTGGAGACAGGCGTCTGCGTGAACCGGGGTTGTGCAGGCATGGCAGTGGCTCTGAGCCACGCCGGCCTCGCTCGCTCCTGCGGCAGAGGGATTGCTCCTCGTCCTGGTCTGCGTCACCTGCGCTGGGTTTCCTGTCCCCGCGGAGGGTGGGCCCCGTGGAGCCCACAGGGGCTCGCAGTCAGACCCCCAGGCGTGGAGCCCCGCGTGGATGCTGTGCCTGCTGTGCACTCTTGGGGAAGTCACTGCACCTCTCTGAGCTCTGGTTTCTCCTCGGTCGAGCACAGATAACGGCACACGCCCTCCTTGAGACCCAGGCTGTCACTCCGAGCGCAGGAACGGTTCCTAAGTGAGGGAGGAGGTGATTGTCTGGCTTAGGGGTGGGGCTGACCCCCTCGACCTGACCTCCCTCGGCCATGTAGGTGTATATTCCCCCGGGGCTGGTGGCGGAAGGGAAGTGATTTCACAGGCTCCCGGGGTGTCTGAGCTGGAGAGAAGCCTAAAGATCGCGTGGTCCAGGCTTTCCATGATACAGATGTGGAAACTGAGGCTCAGAGAGGGCCGTGCCTTATCTAAAGCAGCACAGCTGGTTCGCACGATGAGGCTCTGTCAGGTGTTAGGCCAAAGACGGTCCATTGAGGGGCTGGCATCTCCGCTCTGAGATGGAGAGAGGAGGTGACGTCTTCCATGACATCGGCGTTCACGGTAGGGGCGAAACCGGCACTCACGGTGGCTCTGCCCTCTGTAATGGCCCCCTGGGCTTCGGATTCCCGGGTGAGCTCATCGCAGGTCCCACGGGCCCCTCCAAGTGCCCCCTCTGCCCTGTGAGCCGGGGGAGCCAGCCAGGAAGCGGAAATTGCCCATGATGTGCCCTTTCCCCCCCCAAATAACGTGCTATCGTTTCTAAAAAAAAACCCACATATCCTAGGCCAGTGGTCGGCAAACTCATTAGTCCACAGAGCCAAATATCAACAGTACGATTGACATTTCTTTGGAGAGCCACATTTTTTAAACTTAAACTTCTTCTAACGCCACTTCTTCAAAATAGACTCGCCCAGGCCGTGGTCTTTTGTGGAAGAGCCACACTCCAGGGGCCAAAGAGCCGCATGTGGCTCATGAGCCGCAGTTTGCCGACCACGGTCCTAGACGGAAGTGACCAAAAGCTGACAGACCTCAGTCACCTCCTGAGGAAAGGACGAGCTGTCCCACTGCCCACCGCCCTGCCTCGGCCGCTCTGTCCCTGGGCTTTCCCGGGCCATCACCCACCCCGGGCCCTGGGCGCCGGGAGAGCGGCCGCCCGCCTGCATGTGCAGCGCCTTGTGAAGGCGTCACAGGTGGATTTGGGAAGGAGCTAAGGGATGGAAACACCATCTCCTTACCATGTCCGTCACACCATCTCCTTACCATGTCCGTCACACCCCAGCCAGTCCTCAGAGAGCCCAAAGAACGGGTGGTGTGTGTGTGTCTGTGTGTATGTGTGTGTGTCTCTGTGGTTGTCTCTGTGTGTGTCTGTGTATGTGTGTATCTGTGTGTCTCTGTGTGTGTCTGTGTGTGTGTGTGTGTGACTGTGTGTGTCTGTGTGTGTGTGTGTGTGACTGTGTCTGTGTGGTGTGTGTGTCTATGTGTGTCTGTGTCTGTGTGTTTGTGTGTGTCTCTGTGGTTGTCTGTGTGTGTGTGTCTGTGTGTGTGTGTCTCTGTGGTTGTCTCTGTGTGTGTGTCGTGTCTGTGTGTGTGTCTGTGTGTGTCTGTGCGTGTGTGTGTGTGTCTCTGTGTGTGTCTCTGTGTGTCTCTGTGTGTGTGTGTCTCTCTCTCTCTGTGTGTGTCTTTGTGGTTATCTCTGTGTGTGTGTCTGTCTGTGTGTGTCTGTCTGTGTGTCTGTGTGTGTGTGTGTGTGTATGTGTGTGTGTGTGTCTGTGTGTGTGTGTGCGTGTGTGTGTGTGTGTGACTGTGTGTGTGTGGTGTATGTGTCTCTGTGTGTGTGTGTATGTGTGTGTGTCTGTGAGTGTGTGTATGTGTGTGTGTGTGTGTGTCTGTCTGTGTGTGTGTGTGTGTGTGTGTGTGTGTGTGTGTGGCCCTCTCTCTCCGTATTGCTGGTCTCCCCGGGTGTTGGATCTAAGGTGTAACCAGGCGAGGCCTGCCTCCGGGGGCCTGGCTTACAGACTGGCCCTCAGGCAGCGGAGATGCCGGGTCCAGAGGCCAGTTCACAGTTTTCTCACCGTGGCGGTGGCCGTGGCAGTGGCGGTGGCCGTGGCCACGCAGTCACATCCTCTTTTGTTTCCTGGCCCTTCCTCCAGGCCAAGCAGTCCTTGGCCACGCTGACCAAGGACGTCCCCAAGCGGCACTCGCTCGCCATGCCGGGCGAGACGGTGCTGAACGGCAACCAGGAGTGGGTGGTGCAGGCGGACCTGCCGCTGACCGCAGCCATCCGGCAGAGCCAGCAGACGCTCTACCACTCGCACCCCCCGCACCCTGCAGACCGGCAAGGTGAGCCCTGCCAGGGCCCCCGCCGCAGTGGTGTGGGGGGGGGGAGGAAGGGGAAGCTTCGTGGGAGGTCCTCTGACCCCGGAGGGGGGTGGGGGGGGTGGGAGGGGCATTCCCACTGTAGCTGCTTAGCGGGGTGCGGGGCCCCAGGCTCATATGGCTGAGGTCCCTGGGAGCTCCGGCTCTCCCTCCCCCTCACTCGGGCTCAGAGGGGCCCTGATTGGACCCAGAGGCTGTGATGGGAGATTCTCCCTGGAACCAGCTCAGCGTTCTCCTGGGTACAGCGGGGGCGCTGATGCCCTCCCCTGCCAGGCAGCCAAGGTGAGGCCACTCTCTCCGTCCCTCGCTCATCAGCTGTCCCTGCTTTCCAGCGGTCAGGGTGAGCCCCTGCCACTCCCGGCAGCCTTCCGTCATCTCCGACGCGTCGGCCGCCGAAGGCGACCGGTCCTCCACGCCCAGCGACATCAACTCGCCGCGGCACCGGACGCACTCCCTCTGCAACGTAAGGCCAGCAGCCGCGGGGCCCGGGCCCGGGAACCGCTGGGGCGGGCGGAGGGCTGAACACGTGCTCGCTCTTTCCTCTCGTCCACCCAGGGAGCACTCTCGGAGGCACTTCCTGTTCTGTTCTTTCCTTTTGCGAGAAGAGATGGATGTGGGGAGAGAAAGGAAGGAGGCCCATTTGCTCCTTGTGTCCGGGAGGGCGAGGAAAATCCAGAGGAAGGAAGGAAGGCGGGCCTGGGTCGGCCGCGGGGTCTGTGCAGCCCGGGGTCCCCGCTGGCGGGCTGGGTGAGACCTCGGGCCTCTCCTCCCAGACCTCAGCCTTCCCAGCGCTGCCTGTCCCGGCGGGGCCGGCTCTCCGTCTTCATCCAGGAATGAGCCCCGTGTTTTGACTGCCAGCGGCCTTGGCGCCTTTTGCCTCTGGGGAGGTGTCATGGATTTGTTCTAAGCTTGTTGGCTCTGCTTATGTCAGCAAAAACACTGTTGGATTGCATCCTGGGTGCCAGCTACCAAGAGGCACATGTCCCTAGCCGCGACAGCCAGGCTCCCAAGGAGTGAGAGGGCGAAGGGAGGCGGGTCAGGTGTCTGAGGACTGGATGCCGCCCTGTCTAGGCTCCAACATGACACGCCTGGGTCAGGGGTCGGGGGTCAGGGCCCCTCTTCATTCCTGGTCCATCATGTGGTTGTCGATAACGGGTCTCCCCTGCCACGTCGGGAAGACAGAGACACAATAGCGTGGGGCTTCACACACGTGGGAAGGCTTTCCTCAAAAACCTCAGCCCGTGTTGCTTGATGAACCAGCGAGATAGGCAATAAAAAAGAAATGAGGTGAATACAGCGGGGAAGGAAGACAAAAGAACCATCACTTGCCGGCGATATGATTACCTACCCGGGAAACGCAGGAGAATAACCTTGAAAAGCCATTAGCGCTAATAATAAGCGAGTACATAACGGTGCTGGTTGAAAATCAATTTGTAAAAACCAGTCCCCCTCTCTATATACAAGTAATCGTAGTGGAATCACTTTTTTTTTTTTTTCTATCTGCAATAACAATGAAAAGTGCTTATAAAAATAGCAGAGGCTCAACTCAAGTTGCTGCGTGGGCAGCAGGGCTGCTGGCCCCGGGCCCTGGTCAGCCCACATGGTCACGGGGAGAATGCAGGCCTGGGCCCCACGAGGGGCTGGGATTCCTTTCTCGGGGGTTTTATGAAAGGAAGCCGTGTGCTCTCTTGTCCCTAGGAGAGCACCTTGCTGACAAACGCTGTCTTGACTGGCAGAGCCAAGGTGGAGAAAGTGGGCCGCTACTGATAGAGGGGCTCTGGCATCTAGTCCCTGGTTCGGAGGGGCCACTGTGACGTACTCGAACCCAGAACCTTCTGGTGCCTGTGCACAGCCCCAGGGCCTTTATTTATTTATTTATTTTTTGTCTCCCCTCGATGGGCCTATAGTGGCCCTGGCAGCCAAAATGCTGTTGGGAAATCCAGTCTGCAGAAAGCCTTCTCTAAAAGCCTCTTGAATTGCATTGGCACAGGCCTCGCCTTTCGCCCGGCTGGGCCCCGGCACTTTAGTTCCAAGTTCTCCTCCCACCGGGATTCAGGCCTTTCAGCGGGCACCGGCCTCACTCCCTTCCCCATACGTTTGGCAAAGACGGCCAGCCCCACCACGCACGGTAAACCTGTTTCGGGCGCCTGCCGTGAGTTCCGTGTGTGCACTTTGAGATAGGACTCAAGACTAAGCTGCCACTTGGTCCCTTCCCGCCCGCCCTCCCTCCACCACCTTCAGGCCACATGTCAACAGATGTGCACACAGGCAAACCAGGAAGAGCCTGAGCTTAGCTCCAGGGAACCCTTTATTCTCAGGCACTCGTCCTGGCAATAGCAAGAACAGCCCAGCCTGGACTAAGGACCCCAGCCCCCCACATCCCCTCGGGCTCTGGCCATTCGTTTAGAGCAGAGGTGGCCTCTGAGTGCGGGGAGGTTGGACAAATTGATGGACAGGTGACACAGACTTTGTTTCTTCATTGGCACTTTGCCTGCAATTCCTAAAACAATCACCAGGGGACACTCTGGTAACGATTTTTATGATCCAAATGACCCGTTTGCCCCCAGGCAGGGACAGACTGATGCTGGGATGTGGCGAAGGCTTTGGGGCGCCCACTTTTGTGCACCATCCGAAGGAGAACTGGCCCAGGAGGAACCGGACTGCCCCAAATGTGTATGGCCGTTCTGCTTTTCATTAGCTCGGTGCTGCTGGACTGTCTGGAGCCTGTGAATTTGTAAATCAGGCTGATGAGCCCTGCCCTCCCACAAAATAAGGGATTCATTGTGTTTGCGGAGGAGTTAGAGGTTACAGTTCTCTGAGTCTCCCTGTTCCAAAATTCCTTACTTTTGTCCTTTTTTTCCCCCTATAAAATTCTATCTGTAGGAAAAGCACCCAAGTATAGCCAACCTCCAGTTCTAGACAAGGGACCCATCGGGACAGGAACTTAGAAGCCTTTGAGTAACTGATTTGTTGGTCAGAGGGTATTGGGGGTCAAAGGGTATTGGGGTCAAGAACAGGCAGGGGAGCACCCCAGGGCCTCGGGCGAGGCGCCCTGATCCAGTCAGCCTCTCAGAGAGCCCCAGGCCCTCCCCCACTGACCCTGCAGGAGTGTCTGCATCCGGGGTGAGGGTGGGTTCCCCACCCAGAGGCAAGGTGGTCCCTAAGGGATGGCTTACTTCCATGGACCGCCTCTGCTCTCCTGTGTCCTGTGTCTCCGCTGTTTCATCTTTCTCTTCTCCTTTGGCTACAGGGCGACAGTCCCGGCCCAGCTCAGAAGAACCTGCACAGCCCCATTGTACAGGTGGGTGTGCCTTCCCCAGGCCCCCGGGGGCCCCAGTCCCTTCCTTCTCCCCAGTCCGACCATGCCTTCATCCTTTGTTCCCCTGGGCCCCTGGCATCACCCTCCCATACCGGGGCACCCAATGCCAAGAGCAGTTAAGGAGTCACATGTGGATTGGGGCCTGAGTCAGTCTTACACCTGGGTCTGCCCTTCAGTGCCCTCTCAGGACCTGTAAACCTACTAAGTGCATCACATATCCTCCATCCAGTGGCCCCTGGTAGTGTCTTCTCTTGGCAGCCAAAGTCTGATGACCCAAGCCATGAGCTTATGGGGCCCCTCCTTGCAGGAAACTATTCATTTTTAACACTCCGATAGTCTACCCTCAGGTTGAGGAGGGAAGAAAATGACATGAATGTGAGGGTCCGAGGATTCACTAGGATCAGTTCTCTAGTCCCAGGGTTCGCACATGCTGGCCTGTGCGAGTTCCATTGGGGTCCCCCGGGGAAGTGTTGCAAATGTGGGTTCCTGAGGAGTTAGATCTACCACGTGTGGGTTGGGCCTAGAATACAGGGAACATATTTTAGGAACCATTAGTCTAGTCCTCTGGTCGGCAAACTCATTAGTCAACAGAGCCAAATAGCAACAGTACAACTGAGATTTCTTTTGAGAGCCACATTTTTTAAACTTAGAAACTTCTTCTAACGCCACTTCTTTAAAATAGACTCCCCCTAGGCCATGGTGTTTTGTGAAAGAGCTGCATGTGGCTCTTCCACAAAATACCACGTGCGGGCGTGCACGTACAGCGTGATGGAAACTTCGTGGCCCATGCGCAGAAGTCGGTTTTCTGTTCTCCAAAGAAATTTCAATCGTTGACCTGTTGATATTTGGCTCTGTTGACTGATGAGTTTGCCGAGCACTGCTCTAGTCTGAGCCCTGCCTTTTTGACAGAATAGTACCCCATGGCTGTGCAAAGCTCTCCAGTAGACGCCAGCCTCCAGCCCCCATAGTTATCCCATCATCAGAACTAGGCCCCAAGCCCCCGCCTCCCACTCAACCCTGGCCAGCCTGGGGGCTTCAGATTCAAGGTCCTCGCCCTTGGCCGACACAAAGCTCCGGTTTCCTCTGGCCTCACTCCAGGCTCCCAGGCCCCCTTTTCCACGGGGGCTCTTTCACAGGGAAGGTGTGGCCTTTACTCAGTGCCCCTGTGGCCGGGCCATGGCCCAGGGTGTGGGCACACTCCTAGCCAGCCCTCAGGAGGAGGTATCTGTGGGTCTCAGGCAAACAATTTAAATGATGGCACCAACACCCCAGCAGCTAACCATGGTGGAATGTTTACTATGCATTTTTGTTAAGGTGACCAGACGTCCCACTTTCGGTGGGACAGTCCCGATTTTTAACAATTTGTACCGAGGCGTTTTTAAAAAGTCCCAATTTTTGGAAAGATCGTTAAAAATCAGGACTGTCCCCCGAAAGCGGGACATCTGGTCACCTTAACTTTTGTCCACGTTGGTGACATTCTCGTGACAGTCTTGGATGGTTCCTCCGGTTGACTCTGAGGTTCCCTAACTGGCCCAAGATTTCCCGCTGAGTGCGGGCAGACCTGTAAACGGGAGACCCCACCCCCTTTGTGCCCGCCCACCCTGTCCTGCCCCTCCGTGCCCACCCCCAGCTCAGGTTGGCTCTGTTCTTCTCCCCCGCATCTCTGCACAGTCACTAGAGGATCTTGAAGACCAAAAACGGAAAAAGAAGAAAGAGAAGATGGGATTCGGCTCCATCTCCCGCGTGTTCGCCAGAGGGAAGCAGCGGAAGTCCCTCGACCCCGGCCTTTTTGATGGTACCGCCCCCGATTATTACATAGAGGAGGACGCGGACTGGTGATGCCCGCCTCCCTCCCGCCGCCCGGCGGGGTGTCTGTGCGTGTGGGTGTGCGTGGGGCGTGTGGGTGCCGGGTGCGTGCGGCCGGGTGCGGACAGACGCGTGTGACCCCTCCCCCCTGCGTCGCCACCTCTGTAATCGATGTACATACTACACACGTGTGTGACTCTGTCAACTCTCTGTCGTCCTCGGCGCGATGCGGCCGTGTTTGTTCATCTGGGTTTGTTTCGTTCTGTTTTGTTTTGTTTTGTTTTGTTTCCTTTTTGTTTTTTTATGTTTCCCTTTTGTTCGGTTCGTTGGGTTGTGTTGTCCTCTCCTGGTTCCCCCCCGCCCCCCGACCTCCTCTCTATGAAACTTGAAAACTTGAAGGACTGCT
This sequence comes from Pipistrellus nathusii, assembly GCA_963693515.1. Lineage (NCBI taxonomy): Eukaryota > Metazoa > Chordata > Mammalia > Chiroptera > Vespertilionidae > Pipistrellus > Pipistrellus nathusii. Next base: position 7,598,105 of record OY882859.1, read on the forward strand.
GTGTATTTGTAAATAACAGGAAAAAAATGACTGTGCACTCTGTGCTTGTACATGTCCCTCGTCCAAACTGCTACTTCTGGAGCCCCTCCCCCCGAGGATGTGGTCTGTCCCCCATGCCCCCCACCAGCCCTGCCCCCCATGTGAGCAGTGGGACCAGACCCTGTGCTCGGGGCGCGCTCAAGTCACTTTAACCACAGACGCCACTGTGGCCTGGGTGAGGCCTCTCTCCGCTGCCTCGGAAGCCCGGCCGGGATGGGGGGGCAGTTGGGGGGCCTTGTCTTGGCTGGGTTTGTTGAGGTCCAACAGGCTCTTTTTCACGGCCTGCCAGTTTTTAAATTGCGTTGCCATTTCTTTCTTGATGGAGAAAAAAAAAAACAAAACAAAAAAACAAACAGAAACAGAAAACGGTTCCGTTTAATTTATTTGCACAAAATGCAGGAGACATATTCTATCTAAATGATGACATAAATACTGTAATGTATATTTTTCCACGGGGCGGGCGGGAGGCTGGGTTTTCTGTTGACTTGTCTGTTCTCTGATCACGCTGCTGCCGAACCGAGCGAGGTCCGGTTAGAGGGGAGGGTGGCCGGGAGCTGGGGGCGGGGGGTCTCGGAGCTCGCTTTTTTTCCGTTCTCTCTTCTGCTCTCCCGCCCCTGCACGGACGTGCGCTCCACCTCTCTCCCCACTCTCGCCAGGTCTTTCTCTCTATATTTATTTATCTGCCCTGCAGTGCACTGACTTCAGTGAGCAGAGTGCATCCTGCAAGGGTCACCTCCTCTCTCTCGGGTCTGTCTTCGGAGTGAGGGTGGGTACCGGGGGAGGCAGCCAGTCCCATGACCCTCCTGCAGCATCCGTCCTCCCTGCAGCTGTGTCTCATCCTCAGTTTACTCTCACCTTGGCAGGTGTCCTCGGTGGGTGGGGTGGGGGTGGGGATTCTCTCTCAAGGGAGGGCTGTTGGGGACACAGTGTCCAGCACCAGGGCCTCTGCCGTCCCCATCCTGGTTGGCTCCTCCAGCCACACTCAGCGGAGCCTCTCAGGATCCCTGGGCCCTTCCCCCAGCCGTCCCGGCAGCCTGGCCCACTCGCCCCGGAGAGGACGGACAGGGACGTGGGCCTGTTGGGAGCTGTGTTGGCCCCCGTGAGGCTCCCTGGCACAGAACCAGCTGCATCCCATGTCGGGTGATGGAGATCACGTGAGCTGGAAGCCAGGGCCTCCAGAGGCCTGAGACGAGCTTCCCTCTTTTGGCCTGTGATTCCCACCCCGTCCCCTCCCAGTGCTCCACCCTGTCCCCTCCCACTGCTCCACCTCACCTACTAACCGCTGAGCTCTCACATCCACTCAACCACAGTAGCTGCGCTTTCTGCTCCCGGTAACACTTTCCGCTCTTACACACAGACACCCCGCTCCAGTGCTGGAGAATCTCTGTCCGAAGGGATAGGGCCTTTTGTCCAAAGCCTCTCAAACAAACAGAAAAGCCCCGTCTGCTCCTCCCTTTCCTTCTGGCCGGTGCGGGGTGGGGAGGGAGCAGGCCGGGCACTCGCTCAGCTCCCTGTGGCCTCCCGTGGCCCAGCTGTGCAGTGGGGAGACCAGAGCCCACGTCTTCCTCTGCAGAGAGAGAGTTTAGAAAACGCTTTCTCCCCCATGAATCTTTTCTCTTTTTTTTCCTCCCCTCTTTCGTTGATTGATTTTTATTGTTTTTCCCTTACGAGAAAATAAGATTGCAGCCACTCCCGGTAATGATTTAGTAGCTCCTTTTCATTTCAGTTTTTGTAAATTAGGAGGTAATTCTAAGAGTTGCTAAGGATGATTTATTTAAGAGAACTCCATCAAATAGCGAATGAGTTATGGGTAACATTAGACGAAAATAACCTTTCCCGTGGGAAAGGTTTCTCGAAGGCATGGATGCAAATATAAGATATTTAAAAAAAAAAAAATCTAAATAAAGCTTATTTTAAAATATTACCGAACTCCATGTTATTTGATTGCCTCTATGTTGCTCTGGGTGGGAGGCCAGGTCCCCATCCCCTGCTCCTCGGGGCTGCGGGGCTCGCTCCCCGGGGTGAGGGCGGCGCCGGGGAAAGCTGGCCGGGCTCTGAGCTGCCAGAGGGGCTGAGGCCGGGTGGCCTCCCCTTTGCCGGCTTCCCTCCAAGCGGCCGGGGCTGCCCGGGGTCCTGATACCCCAGCGCCGAGCCCGGCACCCTGGCCCTGTGCCCCCAGCTCAGTGCCCCGGTCAGCTTTCATCGGCTTCCTTCTGCCCCTGGCGAAGCCAGGCCTTTCTGAACCCCGCGGGGTCCCCCAGACACTAAGCCTCCCCCCAGAGACTCCACGGTGCGTCCTGAGAAGGGGCCCCCGGACCCCCCAAACCCTGATTGCAGCCATTGCCTCAGCCTCTCTCCCAGTCGCCACATAACGCTGCTCCATCCGTAACACTAACGGGAGGCGGCCTCTCACCTCTAACCCTGTCCTTCCTGCAAAGCCCCGGAGAGCAGACCGCGCTGAGAGGCTACCGAGCTCAGGACTCGAGGGACTGGGCCCGTGGTCGGCAAACTCATTCGTCCACAGAGCCAAATATCAACAGGACAACGATTGAAATTTCTTTTCTTTAAAAAGAAAAATATATTTTATTGATTTTTTACAGAGAGGAAGGGGGAGGGACAGAGAGTTAGAAACATCGATGAGAAACATCGACCGGCTACCTCCTGCATGCCCCCTACTGGGGATGTGCCCGCAACCAAGGTACATGCCCTTGACCGGAATCGAACCTGGGACCTTCCAGTCTGCAGGCCGACGCTCTATCCACTGACCCATACCGGTTTGGGCTGAAATTTCTTTGGAGAGCCACATTTTTTAAACTTAAAACTTCTTCTAACGCCACTTCTTCAACATAAACTCACCCAGGCCGTGGTCTTTTGTGGAAGAGCCACACTCAAGGGGCCAAAGAGCCGCGTGTGGCTCGCGAGCCGCAGTTTGCCGGCCACGGCACTAGGGCCTCTCCCCCTGCAGTGCTCAGCCCGACCCCACCTTAGAGTCACCCGCGGAGCTTTCCAGAAACGGCCAAGGCCAGGCCAGCACCCCGAATCAGTGTTAACCTCCTCTGGTGATTCCGAGGTGCAGCCGGGCTGGAGGACCGGTCCCTGGGCCAGGCGGAGGAGGGCATGGGAGCCTCGAGATGCCACTGCATACCCCTCCCTGGCCCCGGGCAGGCAGCACCAATCGGGTAATGGGCCTCCCTGCCCCGCCCAGGGTGACTCCCCATCTCTAGGCTTTCCAAAGCCCCAGGCGGCCACGGCCCATCCGTCTGTCCGAATTGGCACACAGGGAGAGAGCTGTCCGCCATCCCAAACCTAACCTAGCCCCCACGCCACCCAGAGGAGAGCCACTCACTCCGCCAAGATCCCAGCTCTCTCCCCTACAGCCGTGCGACCTCAGAGGGCGGGGCCACACCTTGTTCAGATCTTGTCATCATCTCCGACACCCTGTCCCAGACGGCCTGCCTTCGAGTGGCTCCTCTTAGTGAGAAACTGAGGCAGGGCTGCCCAGGGCATCCGGGCCAGTGAGAGCTGCACATTGGCACCTGCCAGGCTGCCCTCTGCCCTCCTGCAGCTCTCCCGTGTGCCGGTGGGCTCCAACGGGTGCCCCTAATGCTAGCCATAACCGTCCCAGCTAACACAACTAAGCACTGACCGCTGCACACCTGACACGTGTTAACTCCGTTAACCCTCCCACGGCCCCCGTGATCGAGAAAACAGTTCCAGTCCAGGGTCCAGCAGCACTGGGCTTCAAGCCTAGGAGTGCTGCTGCGGTGCCCCCCTGCATGGTGCCAGCTGGGCAGCACGGGGCTGGCCCCGAGCAGGGGGGCACTGTGTGTGTTTCAACCGGGCCTGGTTTGAACCTCACCTCCCCCTCCCCACCTCCCTCGTCCCCCTGTGTCAGTTCTCTCTGGCACAGCTTCTCCTTTGCACTTGTGACCGAGTCCGTTCCCACCAGCCTTCCTCCCCCCCCTTTCCCGCTCAGACAGAGAAACCCGGGAGGAGCTGGCGGAGGGCAGAGCAGACACGGCGGCCAGCACAAGCCCTCTGTTTGGAGCCGGAGCGCATTAGGCCTCGGAGTCCCCCTCCTGACCCGCACCCGCAGCCCCACCCCCGACTCCAGGTGCCAGGCCCCTCCTGGCCCGGCAGGAGCCGGGCCCTGGAGCCGCCTCTCTCCAGGCCGCGCCGTGTCGGCAGCTGCCGGGTGCCTCACTCTCCGGGCCCCCGGAGGCCAGATGCAGCTGCTGCCACGTGGGGGTCGTTGCCCTTGGACGATGTAAGTTTAAAAATACCCATGGCCCTGGCACCCAGCACCTGGCGGTCACAACACGGGCCTCACAGACATCCCCCCCCAGCCCAGCTGCTCCCAACCACGGGCCCTTACGCGTTTCAGCTCAACCCCACCCCGCCACGTGGGCCAGAGCACCCCGTGCCCCCTTCCTCCCACCTGTTCCCACTGCCTGTGGAGAGAACCTGGTGGTCGGGAATCCCTGCGGTTAGCTTTTCCTAGAAGGACAGGCTCATAACCTGAGGCCATACATAAAAGAATGCCCTGGAAGCTTAAAGTACCTCCAGGGTTTGATCGTGACTGTGTTGGAAGTTATTCAGCCTTGCTTCCGCAGGGTTCTTCCACAGGGAGGTGGGAACGGGGCCGAGGGAGAGGCCCCCAGGGGTGCTTGGCCCCAAGGGGCGGGGGAGGGGTTGAGTTGAAAAAGCTTAAGGGCCCACTGTTGGGAGCAGATGGCGGGGCCGGGGGTGTCTGTGAGGCCCGTTCTGAGTTGTGAACACGCAGTTCTGGCCCGTCCACCAGTGCAGATTGCTGTCCAGGCAGAGTGAGGGGATGAATCTTGATGGCATCTGGGGTTCGGCTAATTCAAACCTGAGCCGTCACTGCCAGCGCCTTAGAGCCCAGATACGGGCACTGCCGGTGCCTCAGAGCCCAGGTTCCCGAAACAGGCGAATACGCAGCCCCGAGCAACACAAGCCGAAGCCACGAGAAAGTGGTCCCGGGAGGCCTGAGCTTTAGAAGCAAAAATAGCAGCAACGGAAAACCTTGACCTTTTCCCCTGAAAATGGCAGGACGGGAGCGCCCGGCCCGGCCCTGGGGAGCCTGGGTGGTGGCAGGTCGCGTCCCCGGGAGCCGCTGGCGGACTGCTCGTTGGCGTTTCTGAGTTTGGGGTTTTGGGAATCTCTCATTGTTTTCTTAGTGGGTTTCCGGTCCGTAGCAGTTAGTAGCCCCAAAGTAACAAAATCCATAAAGCTGCATGCCATGCTCCACCGGGAGGACCTTGCAGCCTCCCCCATGGGGCCCGCCTGGCTAATCGCTCCAGCCATGGCCCGTGAGCCTCAGTCTCCTCACCTCTGAAATGGGCGCAACGCCCCCTCTCTTTGGAGGCTCAGACGTAACAGCTGCGTGTGCTTTGGAGCCTGGGAAGGTCAGTGTGTGTTCCTTGTGACGTGAGTGGATTACGATCCCTCAGAAGCAGGAAGCAGCCTGACACACACGGTTAGCCTGAGGGAGGCGAACGGACCCCATCTGTCCCTGGGTGGAATCTGGGCCTGGGGCTGTGTGCCCAGGCCTCCGAGTCCAAATCCGGGCCCACTGTTGCTCTGGGCGGGAATCCTGGGAGCCCAAAGGCAGGACTGGAAGCCCAAAGTCACGTTCTCAGTAACTGCTACGCAGCCCCTGATCAGCCACACAAATCTAAAATAAGGTGACCAGATTGTCCCGCGGGAAAAATTGTTGGAAATCGGGACTGTCCTGCCAAACGCGGAACGATCTGGTCACCTTAAATTTTAAAAATATCTGTGGGACCGAGTGCTTCGCCAGGGACAGCAGGAAGCCTCAGTAGCCTAGGCAATCCCTGTGCAGGCTCTCAGCTTTGGGGCTCGGTTTCTCCATCCTGGAGAGGAAAAAAACTGGAATAAGCAAGGCATTTGCAAACTGTGTTCCGTGGAACCTTTAGGGGTTCCTCAGCGGTCCCTCGAGATTGGCATAGCTGGTGAAGGCACTAACAGGCAGGGCTCCACGCCCCACCCCCCACATTCAGCAGGGAGTCCCGCTCTAGACTATTGCACACGGGACCTCCGGGATCAGGGAGCTGCGTGCATAATCGAACACACTCCACGCGTGGGCTCAGCTGCACGCGGTTACATGGGGCGATGGCCGCAGGTGTAGACCCTCTGCTCCAATGAAATCACGTGATAAGGTAAATAAGCCAACGCGTTCACGCTGCAGACCCTCTGCCCAAACGGGTTTCAGTGCAGGCTGCCGTTGAAAGCTTCCCCGAGGGGCTTCCGAGGCAGGCGGAGACCACCCTTCTGGGCACTTCTGGGGAGGAGCCGCCCCCACGGTGCTGGTGACCAGCGCCCTCGCTGGGCCTGCTGAGCAGAGCCGGGGCCTGGCACAGTAGCTGCTGCCCCAGCAGCCCTGGCAGCCTGCAGCAGTGCCCGGTTAGTCCCGGGGAGGGTCCCCAGTTTTCCTCAGGGCACACGGCCGGGAAGTGGCGGGGCAGGTTCTGATGTGATGGCCACCATCTCAGGTTTTGTCTGGTCTGTGGTGACTGACAGACCTCTGCAGAGCATTGAGGGGCCTGATGGCCTTGGTCTGGGGCCAGTGGTGCCCCATCAACACCAGGTATGAACCCTAAATAGAGAGTATGGCTACCTAAGCTTCATTCTGAGGAGAGGTGGAAAGCAGAGCAGCTGCCCACACCCTGCTCCAGGCTCCTGTGGAGGCCCAGCCTCAGCCCAGGGCATCAGGAGTCCTGAGCCTGCTCTGGACTCCCAGCTCCCAGCTGGGCCATGACGTGCTGTGTGACCATGGGCAAGTGGATCTCCCTCTCTGGGCCTCAGGCTCCCCCTAAAACAGACCTGGGCAGTCGTTACCCATCTGTGCCCTCTGGAGTCTTTTGGGTCCCTGGAGTCCTGGACCACCTCCCCTGCCCCTGTCTTTCAGCCCAAAGCGTTGGTTTATTTGTCTTATAGATCGATTTCATTTGAGCGAAGGGACTGCGTGAAGCCAGTGTGAAATCCATGAGTTAGGTCAGTGGTCGGCAAACCGCGGCTCACGAGCCACTTGCGGCTCTTTGGCCCCTTGAGTGTGGCTCTTCTACAAAATATCACGTGCGGGCGCGCACATACAGTGCGACTGAAACTTCGTGGCCCATGCACAGAAGTCGGTTTTCAGCCTGGGCGAGTCTATTTTAAAGAAGTGATCCGAACGCCGAGCCACACTCAAGGGGCCAAAGAGCCTCATGCGGCTCTCGAGCCGCGGTTTGCCAACCACTGAGTTAGGTCATCGGAACGCCCTCAAGGAGGAGAAGAGGCAGGGACTGCCTCAGTCCTCCTCCAGCTCTGCCCAAAACTGTGGAAAAGCCGTTCTCCGTGGGCACCCCAGACTTCCTCTGCTCCCCACGGCAGGACGGGAAAGTGGGGGCTGCTCGTGGCCCCCCACTCCTGGCTTCTGGAGCCTGTAAGTCAGGGGACAGAGACACTCCCGGGAGGCCACGGGGTGAACCACAGTGAGGCTGACTCACTGCCCCTCGGGGTCACAGCGTACGCACTCTTTCCGAGGCAGACAAGGGTCAAGGTCAAGAGCGTAGATTCTGGGCAGACGCTCTGAGCTCGAGCTGCCGTCCTGACGTTGGCTCCCTGCTAACCTTAGGCAAGTTGCTGAAGCTGCTGTGCCTCAGTCTGCTCACCTGTACACTGGGGACCGTGAGAGCGTCCGAGGGCGGCTGCCAGGGTACAGTGAGTTCTTGGATGTAAAAGGCTTGGCTGGGGGCGCCAGCCCCGTGAAACAGGCAGAGAAGGGGCCCTTTGGAGAGATGGGAAGACTGAGGCCCGGGTAAGTTCAGCAACACACCCATGCAGCCAGAGCCAGCCCAGAGGTAGGCCCAGAGGAAGTGAGAATCCGAGAGCCTCTCACCCACTCCCTCCTCTGCCTGCAGGAAGGGACTTGCCACCGCCAAGCAGGGCGTCCGTGGCTGAGCTGGTTCCAGAACCCAGGGCTCCTGACTCCCAGGCCAGTGCTCCACAGACCACAAGGTTCGGCCGGAAGAAACTAAATCTCTGGGTCAACACGTTTTGAAAACAGTGCGTGGATTCTCCAGTCCTTAGAGACCACCCGTTAGCTTTTCAAGCATGCCACGTTTCTGATGGCGTTTGGCCACGGAAACTCCCTGTGGCTCACGTGGGATTCCCATGGGTCTTAAGAAGCAAGGGGAGCCACGTGCGAGGCAGTGGAGTCTGGACCTCCATCTACGTGAGCATCCTCTTTGCTCAGAAAGCCTGAGTCTGTGGCAGCATCTGCTGACGGGGGAGGGGCCCGGCAGATTGGCTAAGAAACACCAGGTGTTCACTCTGCTGCCGTCCGCGGTCCCAGGTGTAGCCGGGGGCCGAGCCCATTGCCACAGGGCCCTGAAGCGGGGAGAGGACAGGAAGGGGCTGCCTCCGGCCCGGACATCTGGCCCCTGTCACCCCACTGGCTCAGAGCTGCTTAATTGCTACCTTGGGACAGACCAGCGATGCTGGAGTCACTTCCAAATTGGCTGCACAGTGCTAGCGGCCTTCCTTTTAGGAAGCTGGTATCTCGGGGGTGGGGTGTGTGTGTGTGTGTGTGTAATCTATGGTTCTGGGCCAGGGAGGGAGAAGGCCATTCTGACACTGTCACCGTGGTGACCAGGGGAGGAGGTGGAGGAGGAGGCTCTGTAAGCCAGAGGGAGTTTGAGAGCAGTCTACAAACCAATTATAGCTCAGGGGTATGAACCATTCATTCCCAGGTTCCCTAGGTGTGTGTTTGTGTGTGTGTTTGTGTGTCTGTGTGTGTAAGAAATATTCGTTTTAGCAACAGCCAGAACCTGGCAGAGTCTATAAAAACTAAGCAGCACTGGAGGGGGGGGGCGGGGGAGAGGGAGGAGTCAGGCTTGGGAGCCAGGTCTTCGGGCTTGACCACTTAGCTGTGACCCTAAAGCCAGTCACTTGGTCCCTCTTGAGCCTCCGTTTCCCCCTCTGTGAAATGGGCAGGGAACAACGGCCTGTCCCCCAGGGCTGATGGAAAGGTGAAGAGATGGATAGAAGCTGCTAGCCACAGCACTGCCGGAGACTCGCTGAGAGCAACTGTGGGCCAGCAAGAGAAAGCACAGGCCCTCCCAGGGCGTTTCTGAGCTCCACATTCCCGTCTGTAAAATGGGCCTGTGCCCACCTCTCAGGGCAGGTGCAGCGTGCTCACAGCCACGGATCCGGGAGCTGCAGGCAGGCGTTAGCAGCAGGGCCGAGGGGCCTCTGGTGGGAGCTGGATGACTGGGACTCACGGGGCCACTGCCAAGCGTGTTGAGGGGACAAGGACTGTGCTGGGCACATACACGCTTCCTTCCCACTCGGCCTCAAGCCCAGAGGCCCCTCTGGCCACTGGTGTAGGCCTGTCACCGCGGCCCGAGAGCCCAGCAGGTGACTCAGCCGCTTCTCCTGGCCATGGCCGGGCTCCATGGAGCTCAGACACTGGGAGGGCGGGAGGGAGAAGGGTGGGAGTGCTCCTCCTTCAATAGGGGTGCGATGGGCCTGACAAAGGGGGACTCACTCTCCCCGAAACCCCAGAAGACACGTGGTCATCCGTGTGGGCACGCAGGGTGGCGGGGAGGGTGTCGGGCTGAGGACTGAGGACCGAGATGGGCGAGCGGATGCTACAAACCAAAGCCCTTTCTCAAACCCGGGAGCCCGTGGTAAACATTCACTGGCACAACGTGGTTCAGGGCCTGCTCAGTACCCGGTTCCCTCGGGGGCAAACACGGCCCATCTTCCGCCTCCTGGAAGTTGCAGTCTAGAGGGGGGCACGTGTGCTCATCAAATAAGCACACAACCTTAATCAATTAATTAATCCCAGCCATGGGCGGCGCTGCAGGGACCCACCTGGGTTAACGTGTGCGCGTATGAGTGCGAGCAGGAAGGGAGGGTGTGGAGGGGCTGGCGGCCTCACTAGTGACCAGAGGAGGCGCCATGAAAGAGGAGGGGTTTCAATGGGGCCTGAGGTTTTGTAGGAGTTCGCCACGCCGCAGAGAGGACAGCAGCAGGCCGCCTCTGGGGCAGAGGGAGCAGGGAGAGCAGGTGGGGCTGGGGGCGGGGAGGCAGGATCGCTGGGTGCCCAGGGTGGGAGGGAAGGGGGAGGCGGCGGCAGGGAAGCTGGCAACGTCAGCTGGTTCCCACAGACCCTTGTCCTGGAAGGAGCTGGAGTGTTGTCCAGGGAGCCAGGGACGGCTGCTGAGCAGAGGCGATGCCCGGACATAATCAAATTTTAGCAACATCCAAACAGCCCTCAGTGGTTTAGCTCAGGGGATAGAGCATTGGCCTGCGGACCGAAAGGTCCAGAGTTCAATTCCAGTCTAGGGCACGTACCGTGGTTGCAGACTCCTCCCCGGTCCGGGCCCTGGTCAGGGCTCATGCAATTGATGTGTTTCTCTCACATCAATATTTCTGTCTCTCCCTCTCGCTTCCCCTCTCTCTAAAAATCAATGGGGAAATATCCTTGGGTGAGGATTAGAAAAAGAAACAAAAATAAAAACATCTGAACAAATGGAGTTGTCCGTCCCTTCCCCACAACTTGGGCTTTTAACTTGGGCTTTTACAGCCACTGACGGCAGCAAGGATCAGCGTGAGGCAGGCCTGGCTGATAAAGAGACGATAGACTTGACCGCCGAATCAAGGACTCCCTTGGTGGCAGGACAGATGGACAGGCCGGCACACGGGCAGGGTCAGCAGAACAGGAAGAGTGAGTGCTGGGTGGACAGTGCGCACAGCAAGCGGGGTGCCCACGGGGGGCGTGCAGAGAAAGGCCGGCTCCCAAGAGCCTCCCCCTATGAAACCACTAAATCTGGAATAAAACATACTTGCATGCATGGCTGCCTCAGCAAAAGTAAGGGAAATCTCCAAGGCACCCTCACCCCAAAACCAAAGCTCTGAGCTCAGTCCAGAGCAGGAGCAGTGAGCGGTAGCCAGATGCCAAAGCAGGTGTCTGTCCAGACAGATGCTGAGATCAGGGCTGCTAACAGGGGCGTAAACCGTGGGGTGGGGCAGAGCGAAGGGACAGACCCTACCTCTCTCTCATCCCTTTGGGCCCTAGCGCCCTATAAGATGAAATACGAGTTCGGCATGCATGCGAGTCAGCAGAAACTAAAGCACGTTTAAACCTCCAAGGCCTTTCAGATAGAGCAGTTGTCAAAACCAAATACAAAATAATACTAATGCAGGATCTAAAGAAATTTCAGATAAAATCATAGAATGAGCAACCAGCAAGAGGCTATCTGAAAAGACCAGGCAGCCGGAACCGGTTTGGCTCAATGGATAGAGCGTCGGCTTGGGGACTGAAGGACCCGGGTTCGATTCCGGTCAAGGGCATGTACCTTGGTTGCGGGCATATCCCCAGTAGGGGGTGTGCAAGAGGCAGCTGGTCGATGACTCTCTCTCATCGATGTTTCTAACTATCTCTCTCCCTTCCTCTCTCTACAAAATCAATACAATATATTTTAAAAAAATAAAATAAAATAAAAAGACCAGGCAATCTTGAAAAACAACCAAGTGGAACACTTAAAAACAAAAATATATCATTGGCAGCATTAGAGAAAAAAATCATTCAAAGGATGGGTTAAATAGCAGACAAATAGTTGAAGAGAGAGATTTTTAAAATGAAAAAAATTTTTTTGGAATTACTCAGAATGCAATGCTGGAAGCTAAGTTGTTAAAAACTCTGAAGGAGAAATCAGAGCTGTTTAGTTCACTACAACAGCCCACTAGCCTCAGATGGCAAAGTAAACATCTATTTATATTAATTAAAATTAAATTAAAACTCAGTTCTTCAGTTGCACCACCTACATTTTAAGAGCTTATAGCCACATATGGCTGACAACTGTCGAATTGCACATTGTAGATTCTACAGCATTTCCCTCATCGCAGAACGTTCTTTTGGACAGCGCTGGGTTACAAGAAAGGGAAGACAAGAAAGCCCAGTCCCAGGACGAAACAGAGAGAGACTGAAGAAGAGGTCATATGTTAAGAGATAATGGTCGAGAATAATCCAAAAAGGAAGCCACAGATAAGGGAAGCACAGTTTCTATCAACCAGAATAAAGGAAAAGAAACCCACATCTAGCTGCATCCTAATGAAACTGAAGGCCATGGAAGACGCAGAGAAAACCTACAGAGTAACTGACAGAAGAGCAATGGGCCTGGCAGCTGACTTCTCTTCAGGAAAATGGAAGGCGGCCGAAAGTGGAGCAATGTCCTCCAAGCACTGAAAGAAAATAATCGTCAACCTAACACCGGGCACCCAGCAACACGCTTTGAAGAACAGGGATGAAATGGACTTTTTTCAGATGAACCAAAGCTACTCTTAATCAGAGGGACTTTTTAAAAAAAAATATGTATTCTTACTGATTTCAGAGAGGATGGAAGAGGGAGAGAGAGAAACATCAATGATGAGAGAGAATCATTGATTGGCTGCTTCCTGTACGCCCCACACTGGGGATGGAGCCCACAACCCGGGCATGTGCCCCTACCTGGAATCAAACCATGACCTCCTGATTCAACCACTGAGCCACACCAGCTGGGCCAGAGGAACTTTCAAATCAGGTTCTTCAATATCTTCGAAGTAATGTTTAGGGCCGTGATCAGCAAACTGCGGCTCTCGAGCCACATGTGGCTCTTTGGCCCCTTGAGTGTGGCTCTTCCACAAAATACCATGGCCTGGGTGAGTATTTTGAAGAAGTGGCATTAGAAAACTTTTAGGATTAAAAAGTTTGGCTCTCCAAAGAAATTTCAATCATTGTACTGTTGATAGGTGGCTCTGGTGACTAATGAGTTTGCCGACCACTGGTCAAGGATAATATCTAGAAGAATAAAAAACAGAGAAATTGGTAAACATTATTTTAACATTTAATATTATCAGTCTAAAATAATCATGATGACAATCTCTAAATTGTGTGGGGTTTTAAAAGGACATCATTGAAATACTGGGTAGAGTAGGGTGTAGCCGGGTGGAGATCAGAATGAATGTTTTTAATAATCTTACAGTTTAGGAGAAGATATTAAGATACGGATCAGCCCTAGCCAGTTGGCTCAATGGATAGAGCGTCAGCCTGTGGACTGAAGGGTCCCAGGTTCGATTCCTGTCAAGGGCACATGCCCAGGTTGTAGGCTTGGTCCCCAGTGGAGGGGGCTTTGCAGGAGGCAGCCAATCAATGACTCTCACACATCATTGATGTTTCCATCTCCCTCTCCTTTCTTCTCTAAAATCTATAAAAAAATTTTTTTTTAAAAAGATATTGATCAATGCTAGGTTCCAAGTTAAATATTCAGGGTAAGTTTTCCAGGGCAAGCATTCAAGAGTGGCTCAGGACCTCCACCTGTATCAAATCACCTGAGGGGCTTGTGGATGAAGACACAGATGGTTGCTGGGCCCAAACCCCGGGTTTCCGTGTCCGGAGGCCTGGGCAGGCTCCAGGGGTTTTCAATCCTAATGCTTCCCAGGTGCTGCTGATGCTGCAGCCTCAGGGACCCGCACGTCCAGGATGGCTGAGCCCGAAACATAGAAGCAGGCGTGTCATCTCCAAACCCATTGAGGGATGGGAATGAGATGAGAAAACGAACCAAAAATCTCCCACCCAGGCCAGTAAAAATATGCAGGCCACATATGCAATTTTAGGTTTAAAAAAAAAAAAAAATATATATATATATATATATATATATATATATATATATATATATATATATATAAATTTTTTTAGAGAGAGGGACAGAAAGTTAGAAACATCGATGAGAGAGAAACATTGATCAGCTGCCTCCTGCACACTCCCTACTGGGGATATGTTCCCCCAACCCTTGACCGTAATAGAACCCGGGACCCGGGACCTGACAGTCCTCAGACCAACGCTCTAGCCACTGAGCCAAACCGGTTTTGGCTAATTTTAGATTTTGTAGTGGCCATATTAAAAAGAAAACAGGTGAAATGGATTTTAGTAATATATTTTAGCCAACAGACCCAAATATTTTAATATGTGATCATAAAAATTAATAACATAGTTTACATCGTTCTGTACACACACAGTCTTCAAAAAGCAGTGTGCCCTCTGAATGTGGACGAGCCGCATTCCCGGGGCTCAGTAGCCACCCGGGGCTCGTGGCTGCCGTTCTGGGCAGAGCCGGTCTCCACTGTAAGTGACATGAGCCTACGGGGGTCAGGAGACCCCAGACCATCCCTGAGTGCCGGACACCAGGAGGAGTGCTTTGTACGCTTCACACATCCTCTCCCCTGGTCCTCAGGTAGATCCCTGTGATTCGACATCATGATGGTCCCATTTCACAGATGTGGAAAGTGAGGCTGGGGGCACGGGAAACACATCCCCAAACCCAGGTCTCCCGTATTCCAATGCCAACCTCAGAACCTCAAGGTTTCTGTAAAGGATGTTCTACAACGGATGTTCTATAACTATTTAAAGGATGTAAAGGATGTTCTATAACTATTTTAGGATTTTGGACGAATGAACCTGTCATAACCGCTCACACTGCCATGGCAGCCAGAGGGCAGCCTTAGACCACGCGTGGCACTTTCTATTGCGACAAGCAGGCTGCGGGCTGAATGTGGCCCCCGGGCCATCGTGTGTCAGTGCCGGAGCCAGGCTGACACCCTGCTCGGGAGGCCCAGCTGGGGGAACCCTCACTAACAGCTGGCCATCTGGGGCGCCCTCGTGCCTGTGTCTCCTCCAAAGTCTCACAAGGTCCCACCTCTTTGTGTTTGGGGCATCCAGAGCGGCTGCCTCTCGGCCGGCCCTCCTGAGACTGCCCGCACCCAGCCAGCCCCCTGGGTCCTCAGCCCTCACGGAGCTGCCTGGCTCCAAACATGAGTGATTCCCCTCTCAGCGCTGAGACAGGGGAAATAAAAGCCAGGCCTGACGGGATGCAGCCATAAAGTCTGGCCCTCTAACGCCAGCGTCTGGAAATGGCCTTTAATTCACAGCATCTGACCCCACAGACACCCCTCCTCACACCGGCAGCAGCAGCTGCTCCTCGGAGCTCAGTCCCAGCGGAGGGCGGAGGGCGGTGGCCCGCTGAACCCAAATGTGTGCCCGGCTCCTATGAACTCTGCATGGCCTCCGCGTGCCTGGAGCCTGGAGTCCATACATAACGGGAGTGCGCCGAAACCGGTTTGGCTCAGTGGATAGAGCGTCGGCCTGCGGACCGAAAGGTCCCAGGTTCGATTCCGGTCAAGGGCATGTACCTTGGTTGCGGGCACATCCCCAGTGGGGGGTGTGCAAGAGGCAGCTGGTCGATGTTTCTTTCTCATCGATGTTTCTAACTTTCTATCCCTCTCCCTTCCTCTCTGTAAAAAAAAAAATCAATAAAAATGTTAAAATAAAAATAAATAACAGGAGTGCCAAGCCAGCTCCTCCCAGGGCCCGGGCTGTGAGTCAGAACCACAAGCACCAGCTCCCAAACACACACCGGCCCAGGAGCGCACGCTCACTGGAGGGGGCTGGGACCTGTCTGTCCACGGAGCCGCCAGGCCCTCCCCACCCTCCGAGCGCTCTCTCCTCCTTTCTGTTGTCTGTGTATTTGCTGTTTCTGTGGCAGGATTCCTCTCCTGAAGGCCTGTTCTTTGTTTTTTGTTTTGTTTTTTTAAATATATTTTATTGATTTTGTACAGAGAGGAAGGGAGAGAGATAGAGAGCTAGAAACATCGATGAGAGAGAGTCATCGATCAGCTGCCTCTTGCACACCCCCCATTGGGGATATGCCCGCAACCAAGGTATGTGCCCTTGACCGGAATCGAACCCGGGTCCCTTCAGTCCCCAAGCCGACGCTCTATCCATTGAGCCAAACCAGTCCCGGCTGAAGGCCTGTTCTTTGAGTCTCCCATCCTCTCCCCTCCCTCTTCTTCCCTCCCTCCCTCTCCATCTCTGTCTCTCTCTCACTGACTCCTGCTGCCCATCATCTCCCAGTCTCCCCCTTCCCACGCCCCCTTACCTCCCTCCCTCCCTTGGGGAGACAGAGCCAGGCACCACAAACACCTTGGCACAGAACACACAAGCTCACCCTCAGCTCACAGACAGCGCCCCCTCCCACCCGGACCCAGGGGGAGCCTGGCTGGGGCAGTGCATTCCCGCCCAGGGAGGATGCTCAAGGCCTGGGCCTGGGTTCCTTCCCCAAGCACCCAGCCGAATGCAAGCCACAGTGCTCCCAGGAAAGCCGGGGGGGGGGGGGCGGGAGGGGGGGGCCGAGGCAGCCACAGCTGCGTCCTAGGTGCAGCCGCCTGTCAGGTGTGGGGGCAGGTGGCCACCGCAGAGGAACAGGGTGGGAACTGGCTGGTGATCAGACGTCTTGTCTGCGAGGGCCGCTCCGGAAGCTGGCTCTGCTTTGTCCTGAGAAAATAAATCCCCCGGCTGCCCAGTGTGACTAAGGTGACCAGACGTCCCGCTTTTGGCAGGACAGTCCCAATTTTTTTTTTTAAATCAGTCTTTTTAAAAAATATATATATATTTTATTGAATTAGGAAGGGAGAGGGATAGAGAGCTAGAAACATCGATGAGAGAGAAACATCGACCAGCTGCCTCCTGCACATCCCCTACTGGGGATGTGCCCACAAGCAAGGTACATGCCCTTGACCGGAATCAAACCTGGGACCTTCTAGTCCACAGACCAACGCTCTATTCACTGAGCCAAACCGGTTTCGGCTGACTGTCTCAATTTTTTTCAAAAATCGGGACTTTTTTAAAACGCCGCGGGACACATGGTTGAAAACTGGGACTGTCCCGCTAAAAGCGGGACATCTGGTCACCTTAAGCATGACCTGCTGCATCGTCCGAGACAGTGAAACCTGGGACGGAGCCTTGCCTGTCACAGGAGGCGGGGAAACAGAGGCAGGGAATCAGAGGTGGGGGCACCCCCCCCTGAGGCTGTGCAGGGGGAGAGCATGTGGCTGCTCCTGGGGGGCAGGGGTGCCGTGAGGACAGACTCGGGGTGCAGTGCATGGGTCTGCGTGTGTCTGCGGCCTGGGCCTGTGCGTCCCCCAGCGTGCCCTTAGCTCACTGCTGACAGCAGCTGCCTGAGGGCCGGGGCTGGGCCATCTCCACCTTGTGTTATGCGTGTTCTCTGGGTTACGTCTTTAACATTCTTTTCTCTGTGTCGTGGGGGAGTGGTGGAAAAACAAAACAAAGGTCACTCTGATTTTTTTTAAATATGTTTTTATTGGTTTCAGAGAGGAAGGGAAAGGGAGATTGAAACATCAGTGATGAGAGAGAATCATTGATCAGCTGCCTCCTGCACACCCCACACTGCGGACGGAGCCCACACCCGGGGCCTGTGCCCCGACCGGGAATCGAACCGTCACCTCCTGGTTCACGCTAAACTGCTGAGCCACGGCCGGGCCACTTTGACTTTTAAAAGAAGAAACGCATGGGGGGGGGGAGGGGGGAGACGTCCCTGCCCTCCCCCTGCGGGGGTGGGGGCTCGGGGTGCAGCCTGCCGTCCCTGCCCCTGCGGACCCCCCCCCAGCATGCCCTGCGTGTGTGTGCTCGAACCCCGGGCCTGCGTGTGTGTGCTCGAACCCCGGCCTGCGTGTGCCCTCCCCAGCCCGCGCTGTGTGTGTTGCAGACGCGGACAGCCAGGGCAGCCCCACGCGGCAGAGCCTCAGCCTGTCGGAGGGCGAGGAGCAGGCGGACCGGCTGCAGCAGGTGGAGCTGGTCAGGACCACGCCCATGTCCCACTGGAAGGCGGGCGCCGTGCAGGCCTGGCTGGAGGTGGTCATGGCCATGCCCATGTACGTCAAGGCCTGCGCCGAGAACGTGAAGAGCGGGAAGGTAGGGCACCCCGCAACCCCAGTGAGAACCCCCGGGTCCCGCCCGTCAGCTTTACCAACCCTAAGCCGGCCTGCCCCACCCCCACCCCTACCCCGAACCCCACCCCCACCCCGACTCCCACCCCAACCCCAACTCCCACCCCGACTCCCACCCCCACCCCTACCCCCACCCCCACCCCCACCCCGACCCCCACCCCCACCCCGACTCCCACCCTCACCCCTACCCCCACCCTACCCCCACCCCCATCCCGACTCCTACCCCCACCCCCAACCCCACCCCGACCCCTACCCCCACCCCGACTCCTACCCCCACCCCCACCCCGACTCCCACCCCACCTCCATCCCGACTCCTACCCCCACCCCCACCCCGACTCCCATCCCCACCCCAACTCCCACCCCCACCTCCACCCCCACCCCGACTCCCACCCCTACCCCTACCCCGATTCCAAGCCCCACCTTCATCCCGACTCCTACCCCCACCTCCACCCTGACTCCCACCCTCCAGGTGAGGAGGAGCTGTAGCCCAGGTTCAGGGGTGCTCCAGGCGGGCTGTGGGGGTGCTCTGCCCTGACCGCAGGGAAAGTGGGCAGGGAGATGGGGAGAGGGAGCCCCAACCAGCACGGGTCCTGGGAGGCCTTAGGGGCCCCCAAGCCCCCCGGGCGCTCAGTGCCCACCTTCTGGGCGCAGGTGCTGCTGAGCCTGAGCGACGAGGACCTGGAGCTGGGCCTGGGCGTGTGCAGCTCCCTGCACCGGCGCAAGCTGCGGCTGGCCATCGAGGACCACCGCGCCGCCGAGGCCGGCCGGGGGTGAGCCGCCGCCGGGGGGGGGGCTGGGGTGCCCCGGGACCTCCTCACACAGGTGGGGTGAAGGGCGTGGTAGCAGGGCCAGGGGTGCAGTCTGATCCCACACGTCTCAGGGCAGGAGGCCCAGGCACCCCCTGTCCCCCCATGGAAAGATGGAGACGGGGAGTAAGTGAGGCCCCAAATGCCACCCTTCCCCCGGGGCAGGGGCCGGGGAGACCCCAGAACTCTTCTGTCTCTGAGGGTGGGCCTGGGGGTGGCCACGGTGTCTGCGCTGCCTGCTTCCAGCTCAGCCCCGGCTCCTGGGGTTCGGGGCACCGAGGGCTCGGAGGGGGCTGAGGGCGGAAGGCAGGGCAGGCGGGAGAGGCGGGTGGGACGGGAGGAAATGGCTGCCGGCCGGTGGGAGGCGCTCCGTGTAGGATGCACCAGGGAATGGCGAGGTCCCTCCCACCGGTGTGTCCTTGCCACCACCCCCCCTGCTCTCAGCACCCTGACCCCCACCTATAACATCACCCACCTGGCCTGCCTCCTGCGGCCTCTCACTCACCTTTTGTGAGCAGGCTATGCTGGGGCAGAGGGCCTTATTTACCAAGCAGATCCGGGGAAAAGGGAAGGACCCACAGTCACACACACACACCCATACACACTCACACACACTCTCTTATACACACACACACACACAGATACACACCTAAATACACACACACACATAGACACACTCACACTCACTCTCACACACACACACATAGATGCACACCTAAATACACACACATTCACGCACACACACATATACACACTCACACACACCTCATACACACATACACACACACATAGATACAAACTCACATACACATAGATACATACACACATCTAGATACACACACACATTCTCACACACACATGCACACACTTAGATACACACACATACACTCATGCACACACTCATGCACACACATAGATACACACACACTCCAGTGCCCGCGTGCAGAGGGAGCAGGGAGCAGGCTGGTGAACGGACACTTGTTTTGCATAATTATCTCCTTCGCCGGCTCCCATCCTCTCTGTGCCGTTAATTAATCCAGCCGGCAGTGCATGCCGTGCCGTTATTTGCAGAAGCAGCTTGTGGGTTAGAAAAGGCGGGGCTGGAAGCAGGAACCGGAACCCGGTGCCGGGAGAGGACCAGGGGGAGGGGGGGGGGGCGGCAGGCGGCACTGGAGGTGGCGGGAAATAACGATCAGAAACTCAGGCCCCACCTGAGAGCCAGCCAAGCCCACAGGTACGGCCTGTTCCCCAGCCAGGACCCGCCAGGCTGGAGGCCAGGGGTGGAGGAGCGGCACCCGCTGCGATTCCTCCGAGGTCCCACAGCGCCCACACTCACCGCCCATCCACCCAGGCCCTTCCTTGGAGTCCCCATCCCAGTCACCCAAGCTGGGCCTCTCTCCCTCCCCAGTCCTCCTCCCAGTTCAGCCAGTAAAAGCTGTGTTGAGCAGGGTGGGGCTGCCTGCTTCACCTCTCCAAACTGTGGGGTCAGATTCTATGGGGGGGATTCGGGTCAACACCCGGATGCAAACGGCTTTTGAAAGTGACAAGAGCTGTGGGAGGACTCTGGTCCTCCCAGGGCCCGGATTTGAGGGCCCCTTCGCTCCCCGGGAAAACTAGCCTGGCCCCTCCTCCCCACGTGAACCTTGCGCTCTCTCTGGGACTGTTTCTCCACCTGTAAAGCGACGGGATCAATTAGGACCCGGTTCTTTAACGTTGGGGGACCAGAGCCCCGTGGAGAGTCAAATGAAAAACGTATATGTTTGACATTGAAATTGGGACTCAAAAGAACTGTTGGCCCAGAAAGGAACTCACTACAGACTGATTCATCCGCCTCTCAGCATAACCATTATGGCGTTTCAGTTTCGGTTCTTACAAGGGTATTTCTTGGATCACATGATCTCACACATCTAGAGGAAATAATGAACAACATAAACTGATGAACAAAAACAGTGAAAGAGAAACAGCGATCAGACTCTCAAACCTCAGAGGGAAAGTAGGGGAGGGTGGGGGTAAGGGGAAGAGATCAACCAAAGGACTTGTGTGCGTGCATATGGGCCTGGCCAGTGGCCGTGGACAACAGAGGGGTGGGGGCATATGTGGGGAGGGGTTTGGGATGGGAATTGGGAGATGAGGACAATTATGTGATACCATAATCAATAAAAATTAAAAAAAAATACTTAAGATATTTTCATCAGAAGAAATACACAAACCTTCCCCAATTGGCACTCTGGGACCCTCTGACCCACCCGTGGAACGAGAGGCTGAGAACCAGCGAGGTCGTCATACAGAGCACATCCTGTGTGACCTCGGGCGAGACATTGCCCTCTCTGGGCCTTCTCTCTAAAGGACTTTGTGAAGCCATCGCTCTCCGTTGTGTGGGCACAGTTTTATTTAGCACCCATGTATAAGATGACCAGATGCCCTGCTTTTGGTGGGACAGTCCCAATTTTTAATAGTGTTCCGCGTCCTGCGGCGTTTTTAAAAAGTCCCGATTTTTTCCAAAAATGCCGCAGGGCAAATTGTTCAAAATCGGGACTGTCCCGTCCAAAGCGGGACATCTGGTCACCTTACCCATGTAGGATAGATACTCTCACTCCCGTTTTAAAGAAGGGGAAGGAGCTAAAACCGGTTTGGCTCAGTGGATAGAGCGTCAGCCTGCGGACTGAAAGGTCCCAGGTTCGATTCCGGAAAAGGGCATGTACCTTGGTTGCGGGCACAGCCCCAGTGGCGGGTGTGCAAGAGGCAGCTGATCGATGACTCTCTCTCATCGATGTTTCTAACTCTGTATCTCTCTCCCTTCCTCTCTGTACAAAATCAATAAAATATATATATTATTATATAATATCAATTCTGGTCAAGGGCATGTACCTTGGTTGCGGGCACATCCCCGGTGGAGGGCGTGCAGGAGGCAGCTGGTCGATGTTTCTCTCTCATCGATGTTTCTTGCTCTCTATCCTTCTCCCTTCCTCTGTTAAAAATCATTAAAATATATATATATTTTTTTTAATTTTTTTAAATAAAATAAAGAAGGGGAAGGTGAGGCCCAGGGGCACAGAGTCCAGAACACCTATCACTGAAGTCAGTCCCCTCTCCGGTCTCCCACGGTGGGTTAGCAGCCACGGCTCCTCCTCCTCCTGTTGTTTATGGAACACGCAGTGCGCCCCAGCTGCTTATCCCTTCTCTCACCCCCGAGTCCTCACAACCCCAGACACTAACACGGCCGGCCCCGTTTTAACGATGGGGAAACTGAGGCACAGAGGCGCACGGTCCGGAGCCAGCGAGGCCTCCTGTTCTCCGTGTCAAATAATGACCCAGATGATAACTAAGTCTGCACCCAAACCCGGATGTCCGGGTCTAATCCAGCCCCTGTATAAGGAGGGGGCAGTGTCACATTGGACAAAAAGGTCTCCCATTATTTTTGTAAATGTATTTTTTTTTAATTGATTTCAGAGAGAAAGGGAGAAGGAGAGAGGAGAGAGAAACAACAACGGAGAGAGAGAATCATAGATCTTCTGCCTCCTGCACGCCCCCTGCTGGGGATCAAGCTGGCAACCCGGGCCTGTGCCCTTGACCAGGAATTCAATGTCACCACCTGTCTGAGCCACACCGGCCTGCGGCCTTCAATTACTTTTAAGGTCAAGAGGCTTTATCCAGCGTGGGCGCTAACAGTGGCTCAGGCAACGGCTGAGAAAGTGGTGCCACGCTGGGCGCCTGGGGACGAGTTTAATGAAGAGAGCAAGTGTCTCAGGGGTGAGAGGAGCGGGAGTGGAGGGGAGGGGTTCGCACACACGTGGCTGCTGCTGGTTAGAAACAGCCTCGCTCAAGGAGGTGAGCAGGTGCCCCTCCCACCCACCACCTACCACCCTGGCACCGCTGACTTGCTGCGTTCACCCTCTCCTCCCCAGGAGAGGAGGGGGGAGGGCAGCCCAGACCCCAGTAGCTCCTCCGAGGACTTCCGATTCGATTTCTGCCAAGGAAAGTCACCATACAGTTTCCTTGTTTATTTTCTTTAAATCTACCCTCTGTTCTTTTTTTCTCTTTTTTTTTTTCCCCTCTTTTACGGACTTCCTTTTTATTAGCTGAATGTCCCCACTACCGGCTTGTCCCCAGAACTCTAACTTCTTTGTTTTATTTTTTATTTGTTGTTGTATAAACACTCCACTTACCGCGGTCTCTCTTCAAAATAACAGCATGCAACTTGCTCTGTAGTACACAGCGATTTCTCCTCCTGCCTTGGTGCTACTGCTGTTTTTGCATATAGTAAAATACATGCGCCTTTATACATTGTCCTCAGAGTCATCCCTGTGGTGGCATATTGCCGGATTTCCTTTTTTTTTTTTTTTGAAGCTGATTAACATTCCACTGTATGCATTCCCCATCGTGTGCCTGTCCGTTCCTCTGCAGAGGGACCCATGGCTGCCTCCCCCCCTTCTGGCTTCTGTGGGAAACGCTGCCGTGAACGTGGACCCACACGTACCTCTTCGGGGCCCTGCGTTCCCTTCTTTGGGGAGATGCCCGGACGTGCAGTGGCTGGGCCGTGCGGGAGTTCCATCTTGAAGGTTCTGAGGAGCCTCCACGCTGCTTTCTACAGCGGCTGCGCACGGTAGCGCCCACCACCAGCACACAGGGTCCCAGTGTCTCCGCTGCCCCGCCAGCCCCCGTGGCTCCGTGGGTTTTTTGAGAGCAGCCATTCCAGCGAGGGGGAGGTGGCATTCCGTTGGATTTGCATTTCCCCGATGACTAGTCACTGAGCATCTTGCCACATGCCTCGTGGAGACCCCCTGCCTGCTTTAGAGAAAGGTCCGCTGCAGGCATTCGCCCGTTTCCGAATCCGAGTATCTTTCTGTTGGTGGGTTTTGAGAGTTCTCCTTGGGGTTCTTTTGTGTGGCCCAAGCTTCCACGCATATTGTGCTCTTCCCTCTGAAAGAAATCCCTTCCGCCTTTCTCTGAGTCCACTCCTCTGAAGGTACATTCTTTCCGTTTTGCTTGTGAAGAAAAGTCTTTGTTCCCACCCTCATTCTTTACGGCATTTCTTTTTTAATAACAGTTTTACGTTCGCAGCAAAATGGAGGGGAAGATACAGAGATTTCCCATGTCCCCCGTCCCTGCCCCCATGCCCAGCCCCCCCCCCATTACCACATCCCCCACTAGACGGAACATTAGTACCATGGAACCCGCTTAGGCACATCATCATCATCCCAAGCCCACAGTTGACATTGGGGTTCACGCTCAGAGTGGCACGTTCTGTAGTTTGGACAAACGTATGATGACGTATGTCTGTGTTACGGTGGTTTCACTGCCTTGAAAAATCCTCTGTGCTCTGCCTGCTCCTCCCTCCCCTCAACCCCACCCTCTGGCAGCCCCTGACCTTTGCACTGTCTCCCTAGTTTCGCCTTTCCCAGAAGGTCATGTATTTGGACTCATACACTCTGCACACTTGGTTATATGAGTAGGGGATGACCTCATCTAATTGATGGGGAGCGTGCACTCGAAGGGGCTATGGGGTGGGGAGGAGGGGCAGTCAGGAGGCAGATGCAGAAATCCACACCAGGGAGGTCGGGCCTTGACCCTAGGGAAAAAGAGGAAGGGACAGACACACTGACACCACTGGCTGGTGGATGGACAGGGTCGGGGATGCTGGCCTTATTCCTTTTGAGAGGCTGCCACCGTGTGGCCAGCAAGGGAATGACAGCCGACTAGACTACCCTTGCATCCACCTGTTTATTTATGCATCTGAGAGGTAGTCCTGGTACACCTACTATGTGCGTGGCCCTGGGACAAGTTCTGTGTGGGATACAAAGAAATCTGAGGGGTGGCAGTGAGGAGAGAATGCTGCAATAGACAAAATTAAAAATAGGTTTTAATTCTGATTCCAAGACGTGCTGCTATGTGACCGTCCAAGGAGACGGGCCAGGCTGACGCTTTGTGGGTCTCAGGGGTCCTGTCGGGCCCTGGGTGGCGGAGCAGTGCAGGAGCCCCCACAGGTGCTGTTCCTGCTACACCTGTCCCTACGGCCCATCACTGTCCCTGTGTCCGAACGTGGTCTTTTCTCTTTTCCTATCCCCTCCCTCTCTCTGTTGGACCCTTTTTACCCTTTGGGGTGCTCTCTCTCCCCCCTCCCTCATTCCCTCTTCCCTCTCTTCCCTTCATCCCCCTCTCATATCGTCTCCGCTCTTCCTGTCTCTCCATTCCTTCCTTGTTCCTGTCAGTCTCCGTGACTGTCTGTCCCCCTATTGTTTCCACTCTCGCTCTTCCTCTCTGCTCACCTCTGCTCCTTCTCCCTTTCCCACCACCCCTCTCGCTGGCTATGTCTCTCCCCACCAGCCTGTCCAAAGCTGCCGACCTGGACCATCACTGGGTGGCCAAGGCCTGGCTGAACGACATCGGCCTGGCCCAGTACTCCCAGGCTTTCCAGAACCACCTGGTCGATGGGCGGATGCTGAACTCCCTGATGAAACGGGACCTGGAGAAGCACCTGAATGTGTCCAAGAAGTTCCACCAGGTCAGCATCCTGCTGGGCATCGAGCTGCTGTACCAAGTGAACTTCAGCAGGGAGGTGAGAACCAGGCCGTGGGTGCAGGTCCCTCCCATAGCCTTCCTCCCCCCTCTGGCATTCACTGTTTTCCCATCCAGCCATCTTCCCATCCATCTATCCATCCATCCATCCATCCAACCATCCATTCATCCATGCATCCATCCATCTATCCACCCATTCATCCATCCATCCATCCATCTATCCATCTATTCATCCACCCACCCATTCGTCCATCTATCCATCCATCCATCTATCCATCTATTCATCCATACATCCATCCATACATACATACATCTATCCATACATACATGCATACATCTATTCATCCATCCATCCGTCTGTCTGTTAGTCCGTCCGTCCATCCATCCATCCATCTATCATCCATCCATCCATCCATCCATTTATTCATCCATCTATCCATCCATCCATCTATCCATCCATTCATCCATGTATCCATCCATCTATCCACCCATTCGTCCATCCATCCATCCATCCATCCATCTATTCATCCACCCACCCATCGTCCATCTATCCATCTATCCATCCATCCATCCATCCATCTATCCATCTATTCATCCATACATACATACATACATACATACATACATCTATCCATACATACATGCATACATCTATTCATCCATCCACCCGTCTGTTAGTCCATCAGTCCATCCATCCATCCATCCATCCATCCATCCATCCATCCATCTATTCATCCATCCATCCATCCATTTATTCATCCATCCACCCATCCGTCCATCTATCCGTCCATCCATCCATCTATTCATCCATACATTCATACATCCATACATACATACATCTATCCATCCATACATGCATACATCTTTTCATCCATCCATCCGTCCGTCTGTTAGTCCGTCCGTCCATCCATCCATCCATTCATCCATCTATCATCCATCCATCCATGCATCCATCTCTTCTTCACCATCCCTCCTCCCAACAACTCCTATAGTGCAGGGCAGGCCCTGTGCTCAGTTCAAGGGAAATGGTGAACCCTCGTCCCCCAGGAGCTCATCACTTGTCCTCTCACACAGGCCACTGAGGTCCCGGTGAGCACTGAGGACCCTTACTCTCCATGTGACCTCAGCCCGCTCCCTTGTTCCCCAAACTGACCCGTTGTCTCCCTCCCCCAGGCCCTCCAGGAGCGCCGGGCACGCTGCGAGACACAGAACACAGACCCCGTGGTCTGGACCAACCAGCGGGTGCTCAAGTGGGTGCGCGACATTGACTTGAAGGTGAGGGTGACGGCGGGAGTGGGGTGACTCAGGCAGACGCAGATCCCACGCACATTGTGTGCCGACCAGCACTTCGTGTGAGCTGGGGCATCTTACCCAGGCTGGCAAGAACAAGCTGCCTCTGTCACTCAAGAGGAGGGCACTACCAGCCCCGTCCCCACAATGGGACCCCAGTGCCGATGTTCTCCTCACAGAACCCCAGACCAAGGAGTGGGTGCGGGGTTGACTCCAGGCCCATTGTCTCACTTGAGTGCGTGTGGGCTGCCTGCCACGATCTGGGAGAGTCAGTGACAGAATGGCCTCAGCCACTGCCCTGATGGCCCTAAAGAGGGAGGGTGGGTTTCGCCTCAGTGTGAAATGGCCGGTCCCCAAGAGGCCAAGCCACCTGGGGCTAGGACCCCCTCGGGCCAGCAGGGCACCCCTCCCCACAGCAGAGTGGCCCTCGGGCTCAGCAGCCTCGTGCCTTGCCCCCAGGAGTATGCCGACAACCTGACCAACAGCGGGGTCCATGGAGCCGTGCTGGTGCTGGAGCCCACGTTTAACGCTGAGGCCATGGCCACCGCCCTGGGCATCCCCAGCGGGAAGCACATCCTCCGGAGACACCTGGCGGAGGAGATGAGCGCCGTCTTCCCCCCGGCCACGTGAGTGCGGGCGGCGTGTCCCCCCCCAACCCGGGGTCCAGTGGGGAAGGAGCCCCGACTCCCCATCCGGCCCTCACTCACCGGGTCCCACCTGCCCCTGCAACCAGGGGCTGGTCTCCTGTCACAGGGCTGGAACCGGGGGCTCGGGGAGTGAAGTGCTTTGGCCAAACGCCATAGACTAGAAGGAGATGGATTCAGGGGTGTGGGTAACCCCCCATGCCATCCGTCCATCCATCCATCCGTCCATCCATCCATCCGTCCATCCATCCATCCATCTATCTATCTGTCCATCCATCCATTCGGACCGGGGAGAAGGACGGAGCATGGAAGCAGAGGCCTGGGAGGGGGTCTCAGCTGGGGACGATTCGCCCGGGCCTAAGGGTCCACAGGGCCATCCAGGCAGGGATGCTGTGGGGCAAAGGGTTAGGGAAAGGGCTGGGTGTCCAAATGGTGCTTATGGTCCAGGTGAACAGACCCCATCAGCCCCCCTACCCAGTGGTCGAGGACCAACACCCGGACAGGCAGGCTAGCGCCTCCTAGTGGATGCTCCGCAGGTGCCTGCAGCAGGTCAGACCACTGGGCACCCCGAGGTCTGACAAGGTGGCTGCAGATGCCCACTGGGCCGCATCGAGCCTCCAAGGAGCTCCGCCTGGTGCTGGTTTCTTCCCCGAATTGTTCGTATTTCCATCCGGGGGCAGCCCTGTAGGAGATGGTGGTGGCAGGGCTGGCAGAGCCTGTGTGTGCCCCGCAGGGGCAGCCACTCTCCCTCAGGGCTCACGGCTTGTAAAGGCCAGAGGTGCCCCGGGCTACATTGTGCGGATGAGGAAACGGGCCCAGCGAGGTCCTCGGCGGCACCGGGGCACAGCCAGGGGACTCGGCCCAGGCCTGGGCCCCTCCCCACCCCGGCTGGTCACGGTCAGACGTCATCATAGCAGCCCGTCACGTGTGCCAGCCATGCTGGGCCTCTGTGTGTGTCATCTCGTTCAGCCCAGGATGATCTTATGCGGGAAGTGCTGTGATGACCCCTTACAGAGCCCATGGCCTGGGGATGCAGTGGCGAAGGGCCAACCAGGCCACGCATGCGTGTGCACATGCGTGTGTGTGTGCGTGTGCGTGTGCGTGTGTGTCTCCGGGAGGCCGGAGCCGACTGATGGCCCCCCCCACACACACACACACACTCACACTCACTGGGATGATCTCTCCCCAGCTCCACGGGCATCCGGGAGGCGGAGCGTTTCGGAACGCCCCCCGGGCGGGCCCCCGGCACCCCCCGGGCGGGGAAGGAGGAGAACAACGGTGGCATCAGGCACAAGGCTGGCCGGGTAAGTGGCCTCCGGTTCACCGAGCCCTGCTGCCTGGGAAGGTCTCTGCTGTGGAGGCCGGCGTGGCCCTCCCAGCTCCTGCGCTGGCCTGTGGGCCGCTGGGCCGGGCACAGGCGCAGGGAGGAGGGAGCCTGGAAGTGGCCCC
Source organism: Pipistrellus nathusii (assembly GCA_963693515.1). Lineage (NCBI taxonomy): Eukaryota > Metazoa > Chordata > Mammalia > Chiroptera > Vespertilionidae > Pipistrellus > Pipistrellus nathusii. The sequence goes on from OY882859.1 coordinate 7,626,717, forward strand.
CAGGGACCTGTGTGAGCGGAAGCCCCGCGAGGGGTAGGGGAGCGGACCCAAGCGCAGGCCTCAGCCGCCACCTCCTGGGCAGCTGCTTCCCATGCAGCATCTGGCCCCCCTGGACTCCTGAAGCCCAGGGCCTCTGGGGACCCCTGACCCAGGTTGGCGCTCCAGGGGCCCCGCCAGGCGCCCCAGCGGGGCCTCCGATGTGAGAAGACGTGTGTGGTTTGGGGCTGACCTCGCACTCAGACCGCACAGTCCGAGGAGGTGCAGGTGGGGGCACACAGAGCAGACGCGACGACCCCAAGTTCTCCCATTCGCTCAGCGATCCCTCGGGGGCGCTCACAGCCTTCCCGGCACCATCTGACCGCGGGGGGGGGGGGGGGGGGGAGGGAGGGAGGTAAGGTGCTCAGTCCAGAGCGGCATTCCCATGGCGGGTGACTCCCCCAAAGCGGGGAACACTGGCTTGGATAACACCTCCCTCCTTTCTGTCACCAGCACAGCATACCCGCAGTGTGATTTCACGGTGGGAGGGTGATGAGGGGGAGTGTCTAAAAGGCTCCCTTTTGAGGGAGAAAATGAAAAAAGATAGGATTTCCTGTTCCCATTTTGTGGCTGAGAAAACTGAGTCTCAGGGAGGTCACACAGCAGGGATCTGAGCCCTGGTGTGAGACTCTCGACAACCCACACGTTTTTCCAGCCCACACATTTCTCCTTGGCGTGGGCATGAGGTCAGACCTCATGTGCACGCTCGGACGATCTCTCCTCCGTTAGGCCTTCCTCCCGCTGAGGAGGAAGATGGGAGCTTTGTGGCTAATCAGAAAGACCATGTCTGTCCTCACCCTGGTAACCAACTGGCTCCTAATGTTAACTCACAAAATCCTCTCGGTCTCCCTGAGCAGTGGAGTGTTATTGCTAACTAGAGGCCCAGTGCACATGGGGCCCCGAACAATGGGGTCCCTCAGCCTGGCTGAAACTGACTTTCCGACATCCCCCGAGGTGTCCCAGATTGCGAGGAGGTGTAGGCAAGGCCAAGGGACCCCACCCGTGCACGATTGGGGTAGGGGGAGGGATGCAGGAGGTTGGCCAGCCAGGAGGGACCACAGGAGGGCTCCAGGGCATGTCCAGCCCATCTCGCTCCGTCTCTATTGGCTGCACCTCAGCAGAAGCTAATCTATGGTCAGAGCATCTGCCCCTGGTGGTCGATGCAGGTCATAGCGAGCTGTTGAGTCATCTTAGCACATCATTAGCATATTACGCTTTGATTGGTTGAAAGGTCGACCGGACAACCGGACACTTAGCACATTGGGCTTTTATTATATAGGCTAGGAAAAGCACAGAGAGGTTAGGTAAGGCCACACAGCAATTAGACTCGGAGACACCACACGTCCCAGATCTGAAAATCCCATTCCTTCTCTTCCTGGTCCCGTGGCCTGGTGCCTCTCTCCGCAGCTGCCCCTGGGGAAGATAGGACGGGGCTTCAGCAGCAAAGACCCCGATTTCCATGACGACTACGGCTCTCTGCACAACGAGGACTGCGGGGACGAGGACCTGGAGGACCGGCCGGAGCAGTGCCGCCTGGAGGGCTACAACGGCCTGGAGGTCACCAACGTGTGAGGAGCCGCTGCTCGGCCAGACGGACCCCGGGAGCCGTCGTCGCCCTGTACATAGTGCCCGCGGCTGCGGAGGCCTCAGTCCCGGGGGAAACCCCCGCAGACACTGCCATCCGGAGGGGAGACAGGGAACCAGGGCGCACCTGCCATGGACGTCCTGCCCGGGGAAGGGCGCTGGCCCCCAGGACCTGTCACCCTGCCGGCCCCTCCATCACCCAGGCTCCACCCAGAGTGACCGACTGGCTGCCAAGCGGGAAAGGGGCCCCAACGCCCCATCCGGGGGGAGCGGGCGGGCTCCACGCAGACATGGAGCCCAGCAGGGACAGAGGTCAGGCGGGCAAAGCCCGAGGCCGACCAGTCAGCAGGAGACCCTCCAGCCAGCGAGGTGGCCGGAGAGACCCACACGGAGGGAGAGCACAGCCCCAGCCTCCTGCCCCCGTGACTGAGACCCTGGTTCCTGGGTCCTCTTTGGGGTCGCTGAGCCTCTCTCGGGAAGTCATTGCTCTGCCCCTAAAGCCCAGGCACGGGGTGGGCACGTGGGAGAGTACCCGCCCGACCCCAGCAGCAGCTCCGAGGGTGGGGGCAGGTGGATGGTGCGTGCGGGGCGGGGCTCGGCAATGACGGTGCCAGGAAATGCAGACTTCCTGTCGGGGGGTGAAGGGAGGTGCCGGGCAGGATCGGGGGTGACTGAGGGAGGTCCGGGAGGACTGGACCAAACGAGGCCGCGGATCTGGGATCCTCTAAACCGGCAAACCTTCGCGGGGTGTCTGTCACGGGCGCCGGGGTGACATCATCAGGGTGACATCATCGGGATGGCGGAGAGGACCCCGGCCTCGCCTGGCTCGCCGCTGTGTGCTGTGTGGCTCCTCCCCGGAGGCCTCCCCTCTCTGTGCTCAGCACCTCCCTCCGCTGTGACCACCTCCCTCCGGGCTGCCGCGAGGACTAACACCGCTAACGTCTGTAACACACTTCGAAGCCGCTCAGGAGGCAGGCGGGAGGCCGGGGTCTGATCTCCCACCGACAACACAGGATGGATGTGGGCCTGTCCCCGCTCAGTCTGTAACGTTGGAATTAACATGCAAAAGGAGCACAGGAACGTGGAATGTTTCCTCCCCCGGGGGGTGGGCAGGGAGACGCCCCCTTTCCCGAATGCTTCTGATTCTGAGCCTGAGGCGTGAAGCTCTGGGCCTGCCTGGCTTCGCTGAGGTCTCGAACCCCAGTGTCTCGTTGACATTCGGCCACATGGGGGCCGGAGCCGCAGAGCCCGCAGCGGGGGTAGGAGGATAAAACACCCAGCCATGCTGGTGCCGGGGTCACTCCTGAGCCAGCCTCAGCCTGGGTGACGGCCACCCCAGGACCTGCCTCCAGGGGGCAGCAAACCAGGAGGCCGGTCATTCCTGCAGGGTGAGCGGGAAGGGCAGGGTGAGAGAGGCAGACCTGCTTATTGAAACTAACGGGACTTGTCAGAAATGAACTCGCCTTGTCCCTGCACATGCCCTTTGCAGACCAGGTGAGCAAGCAGTGGCTGGGGCGGTCACCAACCGGGAGGGCGTCAGTCTGAAAGGCCTGGGGCCACGTGGGCCACTCCAAACCCACCTTCTGGGGGCAGGAGGGGCGCAGACGGATTTGGCAGGCAGACCTGGTGGCTGATTGACAAGGGCTGGCGGAGCGGCCACCTGCACATGCTGACCAGCGGCACGTCCTGTCCGAACAGCCTGGGCTGGGGTCTTGGCCCTTGAAGGGTGACGTGGCATCAGGACATGGCTCTCTGAAAGGTGTCACCCGTGCCTGCGGGTGATGCCAGGGACAGGAGCACCAGGGTAGGCAGAGGGGCCGGTGTTCCTGCCAGAGGCTGGGCCAGAGCCACCAGGAGGCACCTGGTTGGCACTCAGGTTTCTGATCCTGGCACCTCTGAGAGCCCCCTTTGTCCTGGGCTGAGCAGAGCCTTTCTCTGCCATCAGCATCGCTGTCACCGGGCCCCAGGCTGCAGGGGGCAGCAAGAGGCCACATGAGACCCTGACACAGCCAGCGTGGAGGGGCCCCAGAATATTGCCCCCCAATCCTGAGCTCGTGGACCAGGGCTGGGGCTGGCAGCGTGGGGTGGCATGGGCAAGAACAGGCCTGAGTGCTCCCCGCAGGGCCAGGCCCCTCCACGCTCCAGGGCCAGCTCACGTCCCGCCCCCCTCGCCATCCCTTCACCCACCATAACCTGTGTCTGGGGCATCACACCGTTGGGCTGCTCTTCGAGGCCTCCACAGGCTCTGGACCGTTGAGTGACACGAAAGACCCTGTGGGAAACAGAACCGTGGGAAACAGAACTGTGGGAACGGGCCTTCTTGCCGGTGGTTGGCTGGGAGGGGGAGGGGGGGAGGATGTCCCAAGCCCTCCCCCACCTGCCGGGGGCTGCCGAGGCCTCACGCCTGGAACACCTTTCCCAGAGAGAACGTTAACACTGTAACAATAAACACTACTGCACAGCGCTTCCTGGACGAGGCGGCCTTTCTCCATGTCTGTTCTCGTTTCATTTCCCCAACAGCCTCTTTGAGGAGGAGATTATGAGCCCATTGCATGGATGGAGAAACCGAGGCTGGAAAGGCTGAGGGGCCTGCCCAGCTCTAAAAAGCTAAGAGACCCCGGGGCAGAGGCTTGAACAGTCACCTGCCTCCTTTTCCCAGCTGATCCCTCCCCCCCGCCCCCCTCCCCCCACCTTCCAGCCTAGGACTTGCCTTGCAGGTGCATCAGTCAGAGGTGGAGCTCAGCTGTGCTCTCTCCTGCTGGGAAAGCTTCCTGAGGGGAAGGGAAGGGGAGGAGGAGATTCTAGGACAGGTCTTGTGGGATGTCTGTGCTAGCCAGCGACAAGTGACAGGAACCCGGCTCCGAAGCTGGTTTTCACATAGGACTCGCCTGCTCGTGCAGAGAGGAGGCAGGCGGGGACAGTGGCTGGCCTAGCCAGGGCCGGTGGCAGAGAGCGGCGTGGTATTGCCAGGATCATCTCCACCTCGGCTTTGCTTGCCTCCCTACTGGGTTCACCCCCAGACAAACTGGCCACATCGGCTGGCAAACTGACCAGCAGACACGCCGCCTCCAGCCAGGCAAGCCTGCCCAGGACCGGGGCCTCTCCAGGTGGTTCTAGCAAAGTCTGAGGGCAGAGCCGTCGGCCGGGGCCAGGGCTGGGGTCTGCAGGGCCTGAGGGGATGCTGCCCTGGGGAGAGAACAGTGTCCTGTGGCTCTTAGGGGACAACGGAGGACCTTTTAAAAGGTAAATAGGCTTTTACTAACTTTAAAGACACACACACACACACACACACACACACACACACACACACGTCGATGTGAGAGAGAACATCGATTGGTTGCCTCCCACATGCACCCGACCGGAGCTGGAACCTTCAACCTGAGCATGTGTCCAGATGGGGACTCGAACCAGCGACCTTTTGGTGCCCGGGACCACACTCAACCAACAGAGTCACACCGGCCAGGGGCAGGGTGGGCCCTTTAACGTGGCCAGAGGGCGTTCCTCTCCAACACGCTTCCCCTCCCCCTTAGAGCAGCCCCGGATCCTCTGAGGGGGAGGGAAGGTGAGTGCGCACCCCCAGCAGCTCACGAACGCGCAGGGACAGAGTGAGAACGCGGGGGCATCTGACCCGGCTGTCAGGTCTGGTAACAGCTGACATGGGCTGGGCAGGGCCCTGTCCCGCTCAGGACTGCTCAGCCTGGCACGCCTGGCACTCTGGGCGGGCCCTGCGGGGGGACAGAGATGCCCTGAGCATGGCAGGCCGTGCAGCAGCCGCCCTGACCTCAGAGACGCCGCACCCACCCGCTCCCTTCGTGACACCCCGAGCTGCTCCCGACGCCCCACGCGTCCCGCCGGGAGGCCACACCGTGCCCCGTGGAGGATCACAGCAGCCCCTGTTTCCCCCGTTTAACCCCCGGGCTACTCTGTCAGGTAGGCATTGTTCTTCTCACCGGACGAATGGGGAAACTGAGGCACAGAGAGGTCGCCCGGATTCCCAGCATTCTGAGTGGGAGCCGGGGTCTTAGCATGCGCGGCGGGCCCTGTGTGGAGTCTGGCCTAGGCTGGCGGCCACCCAGCTGTTTCCTGGGAACAGTTCCTGAAGCCATGTTTGGGGGGGGGGGGGCGGACACTTCTCCCAGCATTGCCGCCGGCTGGGGCCCATCCCCTCACCTGGCAGACAGTGGCTCTGTCAAGTATAGGCTTAAAGGGGAAAGGCAGCCGCTGGAGCTTCTGGCTGAGGGGGTAAAGGGGGGGACGGGGACTCGCATGGTCTGGGGGAGCGAGTACTTGCAACAGCTAACCCCACCCCCCACCTCCACCTGCCACGTTTCACTCAAAGACTAAGGTAGAACCGCAGCAGGAAGGCTCCAAGTCCTGCCCCAGGCCTCCCAGCAGATGCCTGGGGGAGCTGAGGTGACAGCGCCCCCCTCCTCTCGCCAGGATGGTGGGGGACCGGCAGGGCTGACGATGGAGGGGGACCGGGGTGGATGTCTCAGCTCCGCCAGACACAGGCCGAGCAGCCTCTCCCTGGCTGGGCCTCCGGATCTCTGCCCAGCAGCCTTCCTGCGTCTGCTGGTCCGAGGGAGGGCTGAGGACCAGAGAGTCCCTGGCCTCGACCAATGGACAAGAAGACGCCTGTTGGTGAAGCAGGTGCTGCTAGGAAAACGCACAGCAGGCGGGGAGCGGCGCAGGAGGCGTGTGGGGTGGGCAGGGCCGTGGGCTCCTTCCTCTCCGCGGCTCACGGCCACTTACTCCAGTGAAACCCGTGGCCGGTCATCCGTGGCCTCCAGACGGTGGCAACCCCTTTCCCAGAGGCACCCTCTCTAGGCTGCATCAGAGTGTGGGGGTCACGGGGTACAGTCTACATTAGAGGGGAAGTAGCATACAGGGTCATGGAGACCAATATCCAAACCACGTGGGAAGTTCCTCTGGGACTGACAAGCTCTGCCACATCCACACACGTGCTCTGTAATTACTGGCTCCCGGGCTTATCTGTTCCAGCTGCTGTAGCAAAGTGCCTTAGACCAGTGGTCGGCAAACTCATTAGTCAAGAGAGCTAAATATAAACAGGACAACGATGGAAATTTCTTTGGAGAGCCAAATTTTTTAAACGCCTTCTAACGCCACTTCTTCAAAATAGACTCGCCCAGACCGTGGTATTTTGTGGAAGAGCCACACTCAAGGGACCAAAGAGCCACATGTGGCTCACAAACCGCGGTTTACTGATCACTGCCCTAGACGAGGGGCTGAGAAACACAGGATCTCTCAGCGAGGGAGCCAGTGCAGGGCCAGGGTGCCAATGTGGCTGGTCTGGGGGGAGTGTTCTTCCATGCTGGGGTTGGGGGAAGGTGTCTGCTCTGTGTCCTCCTGCTGGAAGGGGCGAGAGAGCCCTCTGGGATCCTTTCTAAGGGCACTAACTCCATTCACGAGGGCTCCACCCTCATGAGTAATCACCTTCCCAAGGCTCCCCCTGCTAACCCCATCACATGGGGGTTAGGTTTCAACAGATGAACTTGGGGGAGGTGGGGGCGGCACGTGGATACAAGCATTCAGTCCATAACACTTAATACAGACGTATTTTAAGTTTGGCTCAGGCCTGACACTGCTACTTACTTCTGCGAAACCACAGAAATAGATGTGCATATATATGTACATACATGTACCAAGTTTATGGACATATAGGTACCAAGTGTACACATAAATATACACATAGCCATTGCAGCAAGTGCTTGTCCGTGTGTCCCCATGACCAGCCACACTCCGGGAGGGCAGAAGCGATGTTCTGGGAAGCTCTGTGGCATCTCCCCCACGGCAAGCTCAGACCCCGGGAGCCAGCCTGCACCCCATCCTCCCCCGCAGCTCCGGTGGTGCCGAGGTGTCTGCTCCCACAGACTGCCTCAGGTCCCAGCTCCCTCTCTCACAGCCGTGCCTCACCTGCTCTTGTTTAAGCAGCACACACACCTTCTTCCCCAAACACCTGTTCCACCTTCGTCCCCAAACACATGTTCTCTCCGTTACAGACCCTCAAGCCTTCTCCAGGGCCCTCGGCAATTCCTCTCCTGTCCCCTTCCTCCTCCTCCTGTCCCCTTTCTCCTCCTCCTCCTCCTCCTCCTTTTCCTCTTCCTCTGGACATTCCCTTTATAAACATGTCACTGAAATCACACTCAGTGCTCCCAACAGATCTGACCGCTGGGACTGTTCACATAGGGCCCTCTTCCTAAAGGCCAGGCCCTGTGCTAAGCACAACCTCACTGAGTCCTCAGAACAACCCTGCTGGGGGTCTTTAATCCAGCATTCAGGAATCTGGAGAAGCCCTGTGTGTAAATTAATCAAGACTCCAGAGATGAGACATAATTTTGGAAGGCATTTTGGGGGACCAGAGAAGACTAAGCTAAAGGAACTAAGTTCTCCCTTGTCTCAGGACCCCTTGCTTTTCATTTACACAAATTGTCCTAAGGCAGAGTAGATATACATCAAAGGCCAGTGTTTAGTACACAGAATCCATTGTCAGATGGGTAGAACTGCCTACAGCTGTTCAGGTGTTTGGCCAGCAGGAGGCAATAACATGTAGATTGAAATGCCCTCAGCTGTCTGGCAGCAAGCAATCATTTAGGCATCCTTCTCAGGTCTGGGGACATGCCCTCAGCCATCCCCAGATGACTCAGCCCTGCTGACATGGCTGGAATCGGCTTCTGGCACAACTCCAATAGACAGCTGCTCTTATCTCCACTGCACAGAAGTGGGAAGAAGTTAAGACGTGGCCCAAGCTTACACAATGGGTAGCAAAGTAGGACTTGAACCTAGATATTAACCACTATATTATATCCTTCCCTAACCTGGCACTTTGCTTCTAGTAATACAGCATCAGCTTTCCTAAAGTAGTCCACATCCCACAGTTGCCTCAGGGAGTTCAAATCAAGCTGCCATGGAAGTCACTGAAGAAGTCTTGTTAAGAATTCAGATTCCGCCGAATTTGGCTCAGTGGATAGAGTGTCAGCCTGTGGACTGAAAGGTCCCAGGTTCGATTCCGGTCAAGGGCATGTATGTACCTTGGTTGCAGCCGCATCCCCAGTAGGGGATGTGCAGAAGGCAGCTGGTCGATGTCTCTCTCTCATCGAAGTTTCTAGCTCTCTATCTCTCTCCCTTCCTCTCTGTAAAAAAATCAATAAAATATATTTTTTTAAAAAGAAAAAGAATTCAGGTTCCCAGATTCCCAAGCCTAATAATTTAGACTTTGTCGGTGAGGCTTGGAAATCTACATTCTAAAGCTAAAGTGCCTATTTCCAGACCTCAGAGGGCCTGATGCAGCAGGTGTGGAGTGGGGCTTGAGCATCCATATGCTTTAAAGCCTCCTTGGATGACAGCCGGGGCTTCGACCCTGGATAATCAGCTTCAGTGTAGACAGTTCCATTACCCCAGGAAGTCCCACCGCTCTCCACTAGATGGCGAGATGTGTCCCTCTCCGCCAGAGTCCAGCCCAGCTCAGCTCAGCAAGAAGCAAACCAGCCCAGACCACCCAGACAGCCCTGCCCATGAGGTAGCGCTGCAAGGGGGCAGATTCTTATGGTTCCTGCCCCCTCCCTGCGACCTGAAAAGGTGGTTCTTAAATGGGGGTTGAAATGTCTGCTTCCTGCCAGAAGGCAAGAAACACATCTTCAGGGGGAGAAGCCACATTTGGAAGCTGGCCCTCCGAGATTCAGGATTCGCTCCCAGCCAGGAGGCCCGGCTCCTGAGCCCAGTATAGGGCTCAAGGGTGACAGGCCGCCCGGGGGAGGGGGGGCCCAGCTGGGAAATAGGAAGCATCCCACCCACCACGGGGACTTCCTCTGATCATGCAACTCCAACAGGAGGCTCCAGCTGTTTCCCTTCCCATGCGAGGTCCCAGGCAGGTGGCCTCCAGCAGCCTGATACCTACCCCTTGCTGGGAGGCAGCTGGGGAGCAGCAGGATACTCACTTGCAAGGGCCATTGTTCCCAGGGAGAGAGGGCTGTAAAAACCGGACCACGTGGGCAGCCCAGGGGAGTCAGACATACAATTGGGGCACCTGGAGAATGGCCATAAACTTCACCTTGTCCAGCCACCTGCCTCCTCCTCATGTTCCTGCTGAATAAACGAGTCTTCCTCCTGGCCTGGGGCAAGGAGGGCCTCTCCCTGGGGTGCCAGGACGCCTCAGGGACAATCAGGCAGCCAGGTGTGGGGTGTGGAGGGCGGAGGACCTGGGGCAAAGGAAGACAGATGTGTGGAAGGACACTGGTGGGCCGATTAATTGCCCCCAAAGATGTCCCGTCCTCATCCCCAGAACCTGTGACTATGTTGCCTGACACGGCAAAGGGAAATTAAGGTCGCTAATCAGCTGATCTTAATTAAGAAGATTACCCCATTTTAGAATTGTCTGGGCGGAACAATCAAAGTAATCATAAGGGGCCTTAAAAGCAGACTGAGGCCCAGCCAGCCTGGCTCAGTGGTTGAGAGTTGACCTATGAACCAGGAGGTCATGGTCCCATTCCTGGTCAGGGCACATGCCCAGGTTGTAGGTTCAATCCTCAGGGTGGGGCATGCAGGAGGCAGTCAATTGGTGATTCTCTATCATTTGTGTATCTCTCTCTCCTTCTCCCTTCCTCTCTGAAATCAATAAAATATATATCCTATATAATAAAGGCTAATATGCAAATTGACCGAACAGCACACTGACCACCAGGTGACAGACACTCAATGCAGGAGTTGCCCCCTAGTGGGCAGTGTGCTCCTCCAGGGGGAGCACCACTCAGCCAAAAGTCGGGGTCATGGCTGGCGAGCACAGGGAGCCTCCCCTGCCTCCACAGCAGCGCTCAGGATGTCACACTGTGATTTAGGCCTGCCCAGGCCTAAGCCATCAGTCGGACATCCCCCAAGGGCTCCTGGACTGTGAGAGGGCGCATGCCAAGCTGAGGGACACCCCCTCCCAAGTGCACAAATTTCATGCACTGGGCCTCTAGCATATATATATATATATATATATATATATATATATATATATATATATATATATATATTAGGCAGAACTATGGCGATGTCTGCCCGGTCCTTGTGGGGCCACATCCGGCAAAAAGAAATAAATAAAATAGTAGATTGAGGCAGAAGAGGAGAGTGGCAAGAGCTCTGACTATGGGAGAAGGTCAGAGTAATGTTTTGTGAACAAAAAGACTCAACCATTATTCCTGTCTCTGAAGCTGGAGGAAGGGGCCACCAGCCATGGGGTGATGCCAAGGCCTGTATTTTAAGGCTGAGTTTGAGTAACAGGCCAGTTTCCCGCGGTGGGGTTAGAGGAAAAGCCGGAATCCAACTACCCAACGTGATTCTGCCCGACTCCAAACCCGTGTTCTTCCTAATGTCCGTGACCTCAGAGGGGTGCCCCGTGTGACAGGCGAGTTCTAACATGGCTCCAACGCCCCACCCCCTGGGAGGAGGCCCGGGCAACCCTGCCAACATGCCTCCCTCCAGGCCCTCTCCGCCCATCCTCAGCCTGGCTCCTTTCCACCCTCAGCGCCTGAACCGCCTTGGCCAGAGGAGTGGCCGTGGCAGGCAGCCAGTGCAGGTGCAGAGTAAGGCACTCTTTAGGAACATTCTAGAATTGCTCAAGACAGGAAGAGTCTCCTAACCAGCAGAAGCAGCAGAGGTTCCTGGGACTTTCTTTGTTCCTTTTTTTTTTTTTTTTAATAATTTTTATTGAATTCAGAGAGGAAGGGAGAAGGATGAGAGAGAATCATGGATCAACTGCCTCTTGCACATCCCATCCAGGCAGGTGCCCTGACCGGAATCAAACCATGGCCTCCTGATTGGGTTGAGGCTCAACCACAGAGCCACCCCAGCCAGGCCCCTCTTTGTTTCTTTCTTTTTTTTTATTTAAATATATTTTATTGATTTTTTTTTTTACAGAGAAGAAGAGAGAGGAATAGAGAGTTAGAATCATCGATCAGCTGTCTCCTGCACACCCTCTGCTGGGGATGTTCCCACAATCAAGGTACATGCCCTTGACTGGAATTGAACTTGGGACCTTTCAGTCCGCAGGCCGACGCTCTATCCACTGAGCCAAACCGGTTTCAGCCCCTCTTTGTTTCTTGAAGGGGCCAGCTCAGGGCCTGTCTTCCTTCTGGACAGTGGAGTGGCCAGTGGAGCTGTCTGGTCTGGCGAGGACATATCCCAGAGGAGGAGACGAAGTCGCACAGCTTGCTGGGGTCAGAGCCAGGACTGGGTCAAGACTGCAGCTAAGAGTATCTCACTCTTCTTCTTTTTTACACTTGATCTTAGCCAAAAGGCTGAGAAGAGATTCACTCTTCTTTTTTAAAAATGGGTTTTTATTGATTTTTGAGGGGGGGGGGGAGGGATAGAGAGAAAGAGAGAAACATCAATGTGAGAGCGATACGTTGATCAGCTGCCTCCTGCACACTCCCTACTTGGGATCAAACCCACAACCTGGGCATGTGCCCTGACCAATAATGGAACCAGCAATCTTTTGGTGCACGGGGCAATTCCCAACCCACTGAGCCACACCAGCCAGGGGCTGGATCTCACTCTTCTTAATCCCGGAAGGCAGAGGATTAAGCATGGCTTAGAGAAGAACTCCCCACCACAGCAGTGGTCAGACTGTGCTCCACAGAACGCCAGAGGGCTCTGCAGCCCCCCAGCAAAGCTAGGAACACGAGAGCCCACTCAGGACTGACCGTGACACCCACTCACATCAGGCCCAGCCCCGCCCCCCACCCCACCTCCACCCCACCCCCACCCCCGACAGCCCAGCCCTGCTCAGAAGTACACCCCAAAGAGAACAGGATTCAGCACCCAGGGGCCTGCCTTCAAGGGAGTCTCACTACCGAGCACCTGCATGACCTTGCTGCTAACCCGACCTCATGGCCCCGCCCCCCCTGGAGAAGAAGCACAGGCGTCACTGTACCTTTCTCTCCCTGTTGAGGTGAGATCCCATAAAGGAGCACCGTGAGCAGCCAGGTCATTCATTCATTCATCCATTCATTCATTTTCATGACAAAAATCACCCAGGAAAAAACACGTGACAGTTCACCCATTGGTGAGCTGGGGAGTGAGCTGTGGGCTGGAAATGGGGGGCAGGGGGAGTGTGTCCACAGTTGCGGGGATGCTTCCTGGAACCTTGGGTCTCCATCCAGGGCTCCGAAGGAACCAAGCGCTTCCTGTCGTCCCCCAGGGGTCCCAGGGAGGGGAGTTTGAGAACCAGCACTCTGGGCCAGGGTTCCACGGCACCAGGCTGGGCGCACGGGCTGGTTTGGAGTGTGGACCAGCCAGGCCCTTTAAATACCGTGTGCGGCCAAAGCCGGTTTGGCTCAGTGGTCGGTCTGTGGACTGAAAGGTCCCAGGTTCGATTCCGGTCAAGGGCATGTACATTGGTTGCAGGCACATCCCCTGTAGGGGGTGTGTAAGAGGCAGCTGGTCGATGTTTCTCTCTCATCGACGTTTCTAGCTCTCTATCTCTCTCCCTTCCTCTCTGTAAAAAATCAATAAAAATATATTAATAAATAAATAAATAGCGTGTGCGATCATCGCAGCTGAGCTCATCCCACGCCCACCGGGAAGTGGTTCCAGCTGGGAGGGGGCAGGAGGAGCGAGGGTTTGGGACTCTGTCTGGAATGGCAGTCAGTCATGCTGGGAAGTTCACAGACTCTTCCGCCCAACGCTTACCGAGGGCCTCCTCAGAGGGAACCCGAGCTTGCTGCGGGAATAAGGTAGCAGGTGGAACGAGGTCCCTCCCCTCGAGGGTGTAAGTTCTACCAGGAGACAAGCATGCTCGTGACTTCCCTGAAGAGTAAGGAGCGCTCTCGGGAGTCACCCAAGGCCCAGAAAAGGATGCAAGAGGGGTGCCTGGCCTCTGGAGCTCTCGGTGAGCCTCCTGCACGTGCAGGGATGGCCGGAGAGCTGCCCCCGTACCCCTGCGTTTGAGAAAACTGAAGGAAGGGAGAGGGTGTCCATGCGGAGCAGAAAGGGCCCCGTGCTGGTGGTTGGAGTCCGTGAGTTCAAGGTCAGCACTGCCTCTAATGTCCCATGAGATCCTGGATTTGGAGGCTACAACCTTCACCCTTCTCGGCTGCTCACGCAGGAATGGAGGCCGCTGGACCAGGCAGTCCTGGCAGGGGGGGTTCTAGAAAACACGGCGAGGTGATGATTAGACACGCAGCCCAGCAGAGCCTGCACGTGGTTCAGCGGGGCTGCGTTACCCAGAGAGGCCCTGGGAGGCAGCCAGCCCCTCCCTCACTCTGCTGCTTTGTCCCCAGAAACCCCCCTTCAGACGCCCATCCCCAAAGTCCTCCTGGCTCTTGAGAAGGGGTGGCCCCAGGGATTGTGTTTATGCCCCATGGCATGTGGGGCTGCTGACTACTGAGCCCCGCCCAGACGGGTCTCACACGACCTGCGTCTGATCACCACCTCGGGTGTCAGCTCAGTGGAGGGTGGACAGCTGGCCCACAGACCATTGTGCGAGAGGGTGGGTCATTATGGGGGCCGCGGCCACTGCCTGCCCCCTGACAACGTGTAGGTCGCACACCACCCATCGCTGCCCTGGTATTACCCTGGGTCAGGAAGTAACATGGACTTGGGAGGCAGAATATGGTGGTGGTGGTGGGGGGGGGGGTGGAGGATAAATGTCTGCGATGCCTAAAGCATATGGATTAGCAGGGAGATGTAAATATTGTCACAAACAACACAGGTTCACTAATCCCCGAGTCAGCTTTCATTTTTCACTATCATCTCAGAGGAGTTATGTCAGGGAAAAGGGACTCCTATTGTTCTGCCACTTCCGGCAATGAGATGAACTAACCAGGTTCTTTCGGGCTAGCTTGGGGAAGCACCTTGGTCTGAATAACGGTGCTATAGGAAGAAAATGCATTTTGGTTTTTTTGTGTTTGTTTTTTTAAAATGTTGTATTGATTTTTTACAGAGAGGAAGGGAGAGGGATAGAGAGTCATTAACATTGATGAGAGAGAAACATCGATCAGCTGCCTCCTGCACACCCCCTACTGGGGATGTGCCCGCCACGAAGGTACATGCCCTTGCCTGGAATCGAACCTGGGACCCTTCAGTCTGCAGTCTGACGCTCTATCCACTGAGCCAAACTGGTTAGGGCAGAAAATGCATTTGAGAGTGCCTGGCTGCACGCCTATCGGGAGAGCTTTGGGATGGGACAGGTTGGTGAGGTGTGGCCTGACCGGCTTCCTCAAGCTCTCTTGAGTCAGGAGCGTCCGGTCCTCAGTTGTCCCCGGTGATGCCATTGGGTGAATAAGAACAGAATAACATCTTCTCCGCAGGCAGCCATCCTGTTAGAACCCACACGGGGCGGAAGTGGGGGGACGGATAATTCTCAAGTGGAGGCAAGGGGCAGGGAAGGAAGGCACTAGGGGCCTCACAGGAATGTGAGACTATTAAGCCAGCAGCCGGCCTTCCTAAGGGGGCGGGGCGACTTTAAAGATTCCCAGGCTCCTAAGAGAGACGTAGGCGGCTGCAGACTGGTGAAAGGGCCTGAGACATTCCTTCTCTCAGCCCTCAGGGGGCCAGGCCAGCAGGTGCATCCAGGCAGGTCACCACGGTGGGCGGAAGGGGCCTTATCTTTTGACTCGGAGTACCCTGCAGGTAACGAAAACCAGGCCCTCACTCAGGGGTCCTCAAGCCAGAATGAGCATCAGAAACACCTGGGTGGTGGTTTAAACTAAGGTGCCTCACCCCAGCCACTCGGAGGCAGCCGAGTGGTTCTTAGAGCTGGAGGCCAGAGCAGTAGGGACACCTGGAGAATATTTAAAGCCCCCCCCCTGTTGCCTAACCGGTTTGGCTTAGTAGATAGAGCATCAGCCTGTGGACTGAATTGTTCCGGGTCTGATTCTGGTCAAGGGCACCTGATTTCTTGTTAGCTCCATCCCCAGTAGGGGGCGTGCAGGAGGCAGCAAACCAATGATTCTCTCTCATCGTTGATGTTTCTGTCTCTCCATCTCCCTTCCTCTCTGAAATCAATAAAAATATATTTTAAGAAAATAAATAACAAAACCCTACTGTTAGGGTCCCACCCCCAGAAATTCCTATTCCATTGCTTGGAGGTGGGACTCATAGTTACTCTTTAAAAAGATTATCTGGGAAAACAAAATAAAAGATGATCATAATACACAGCCAAGGCTGGACACACTGCTCTCCCGCAGGCTCCTCCCTGCTCCCTGCAAACCCGTCCCTCTGCTGAGCTTAGCACTTGGGGGACTGACAGCAAGACCAGCTCGTTCCTGCCCTCGTAGGCCTCGCAGCGCGAGGGAAGAGCTCGCCAATGAGCAGAGCCCCGGTGACTGGTCTCCAGGAGGGAGGTCAGGGGAGCCTTCCCGGAGGAGACGGCATTTTCCAGGAGCTGAAACCTAAAAGCAAAACTAAGCCGAAGGGGGAGGGGCTGCTGAACTGTGTGGTTCTGTGTATTTGAAGTTCAAAAAGAGGCAACACTAATTGATGGGGGTGAAGGGTGCTTTGGGGGGTGTTGGCTGGGAAAGGGTCTGAGGCAGCCTTCCTGGGTTCTGGGAATGCTCTAGATTTTGATCTGGGCAGCGGCTACACAGTGGTGTAATGGGTCACAACTCCATTTAAGGGTGTTGCACCTTATTGACTAGAAATTATGCCTCAAGGAAAAAGAGAAGGAAGTACAAGGACCCCTGGTGGTCTAGTGGTTAGGATTCGGTGCTCTCACCGCTGAGGCCCGGGTTTGATTCCTGGTCAGGTAAAATTTTCTTCACAAAAACCGGTTTGGCTCAGTGGATAGAGCGTCGGCCTGTGGACTGGAAGGTCCCAGGTTCAATTCTGGTCCAAGGCACATGAGTTCTTGTTGGCTCCATCCCCAGTAGAGGGAGTGTTCCATCCCCAATAGGGGGCGTGCAGGAGGCGTGCTGATGTATGTTTCTAACTCTCTATCCCTCTTCCTTCCTCTCTGTAAAAAATCAATTATATATATTGATTTTTTATAAAAATTATATATATATTATTTTTTTAAAGAAGTACAAGGAGAGTTCCAGCACAGGGAGCTCCTCCCCCCCCCACCCACCCATAGGGGATTTCCAAGGGCTTGGGTGGCAGTTCCCATCACCCTGGCAGCTCACAAGGTCACCAACTCTGAACTCAGCACATCTGACCACTGCTTCCTCCTTCTGAGCAGCTGGAGAAAGGGAAATTGGACTCTAGGCACAGAAGCTCTGATTCCAGGCTGCTTGCCCTCCCCGTCACCCTCCTACCCCTTTCCACTCCCCCCACCTACCCCATCCCACTCCCCCCACCTACCCCATTCCACTCCCACCCTCCTACCCCCTCCCACTCCCACCCTCCTACCCCCTCCCACTCCCACCCTCCTACCCTTCCCACTCCCACCCTCCTACCCCCTCCCACTCCCACCCTCCTCCCCCCACCTACCCCTTCCCACTCCCGCCCTCCTACCCCCTCCCACTCCCACTCTCCTACCCCCTCCCATTCCCACCTTCCTAACCCCTCCCCACTCCCACCTCCTCCTGGGAGCCAAGGCCACAGACTGGGCCCCATTTCTGCACCTTTGCCCACCTGCCCCCACAGTGCTCAGTGGTCCCCAGTGAGATGGAGCCAGCCTGGCACACGCCTTCGGGCCTCTGTGGTTCCCTGGGTGAGTCCACAAAGCACGCCCAGTTGGTGCTGTCTCTAGTGCCAGCCCAGACGCTGGAGAGAGTACAGTTCAACTGCCAGCACTGAATCCTTAGCTCTCAAATCGTAATTCTGCTGAGACAAGCGACCCGGATGCAAAGAGCAGGGGCCACCTCACCCCTCCCTCACCTTGGGGGTTTTTCTCCTCAAAGAGTAAGAGCTTCCTTTTCTAGAGCAACATCCGATGAGCCGGGCACTGCCTCCTGTGTAGTACAGGCAGCAACTTGGTCAGGGCTATTACTGACCCCATTTTACAGACAAGCAAGTGGAGGCCCCCTCAAGTGAAATGCTGCACCCAGTAACGACAAAGCCCAGGATTTGAACCCAGATGGCTCCGCGGCAGGGCCCTGTGCCCTGTGCCTACGCACCAAGCTAGCCGACCTCACGCATGCACAACTCTAACAACAACGTGGGCACTGTGGGTGGTGCCTCCTGTTAGCTAAAAGGCAACATAAGGTGAAAGAGATGGTTGCATTTCCAACAGGAAAATGTAACAATGCCAATTGACACAAATTTTAAACTTCGAGCTACACTGAAATCAAACAAACAAAACAAAACACCACTCGGTCCAGATGCCACCGCTGAGAAAATCCCAGGGCTGGGGTGGGTCTGTCTTTCCCTGCACGGACTCCTTGCTCCCAGACCCCGGAGGCAGAGGGGACAGATGGTGAGGAGGGAATGCTTGGTGCCCGAGAGCTTAGGGGACAGCTCTCCCGGAGCCCCAGGGTCTAGAAACTCCAGCAGGGCCCTTGGACGTGAGGCAGCCACGGGAAGCGGGGCGGGGAGAGTGGGGGGTGGAGGACAGGGAGCTGAGCAGAAACCCAGGGCTGCCCTCCACGCTCTGCAGTGTAATTGGATTTTCGGAGAAATGGCCTTGTCCAGCCTGCAAGGCGAGACTGCTGATTTGCAAACTGACAGCAGGCGGCATCTACCCTCTCCTTAACCGGATTTACCAACTCTGAGTCAACCTCTTATCTCGCCCTTCCATTCTGATGCCCGCTCTTCTCCAGGGAATCCACGCGCGCTGGCTGTCTGGGCTCCCAGGGCACTCTATTCCATGTGTCAGTAATTGGCAGCCTGTCAGTCACACCCATCCTCCAATCAGCTGGGGAACAGTTCGACCAATGGTCTTTCAGTCTCACCCAGGTGTGAGTCCTGACTGGCCCCTGCCCCCTGCGTAGATGGGCAGGGACCTGGGAGTGCAGGAAGCAGAACCGGTCTGGGATCTGGGTCCAAGTCCCAGCTCTGCCTCTCACCAGCTGTTGACTTGAGACAAACACTTCCTCTCTCTTAGTGAAACAGGAATTTTAGGGGAATGTAGGCAGGCCTAGGGAATTTTTAGAATCGGGGTCCATGGAAAAACACAGATGGGGAGAAGGTACATCTCCCTAACACAAGGAAGCCAGGTGCAGGGAGCAGCAACAGTTGCATTTACAAGGGAGCTGGAAGTGGCCAAAAAGGCCCATATTTACAAAATGAAGAAGAAGGACAAAAGCCAGAAAGAAAAGAACAATGGGGGGGGGGGGCATCCCCTGTCCCAAGTGGTGTTTGACCTTTGTGGTCAGGAGTTTCCATAGTAACCAGTTTAAGGGAATACTGACCCTTCAGAGGGGATATCAAGGCATCAGGACTGCAGCCTTTATAAGCCACAGGGGAAAAGAACTCAGTAGGACCCTTTCCCCCCTCTCCCCTCCCCACATAAGAATCCATTCTGTGGAACTCTTCCTCTCTCCCCATGTGGGAGCATGCATGTACTTGTTCTTGAGTAAGTCTCCACCTTCGCTAGACTACTTTCTGTCCGTGGATTCATGCTTCGACTCTGCGGAAAAAGAATCCGGGTTCCGGTCCAAAAATTCCATTCCGTTAGCCCCATTTCCAATCTGAGGCTGAACTGAGACAGGGCATGGGGAGAGCTGAGCTTGTAGAAAGCTCTTTCCAGCTGCAAAATTCAGGCAGGTGTTGTCGCCTGTCTCCAGGACGGCAGACACAGCGGAAAAGAGATGCTAACAGGCCTGGCTTTGGAGGTCGGAAAGCCCGGTAATCAAAGGAAACAGGAGACTGGTGTGGATGGACAACAGCGTTGGCCGGGGGCCGTGGTGAGGACTAGACACAGTGGCTGGGCTCCCCGCCTCCCAAGACAAGACAAAAGAAAGGCCCCCATATAAGGAGGAGGAAGGGGAGTCCGGAAGGAGACCAGGGATCCTGAGAGCGGACGCTGGGCCGTATCTCATTGTGTCCCTTTCCTGTGTGGTGCCAGCTAGGTCCTGGCGTGAACAGCTTTCGATTTATCTAGGCAGATGGGTCTCTGCACTCCAGCCAGGAGCTGGAGAAAACCCCAAAGTGACACAGAGGTGCTTAGGGAAGAGTGAGGGGTGCCAACTCAAGTGTCTAGAGGGGCCAGGCAGGTAGTCAAGGAGTGGGTCCAAGCCGGAGGCACAATAGGGAATGGCAGGGACTGTGGCAAACCCACAAAGGGGCGTGTCTGTCTACAGGGACAGCCAGGCCAGTGGGTCCACGGGGTGCTGACCCATTGGGATGTGTGCCCAGAGCGAGCTGCTCCAGGACCTAGATTCCTCCATGGAAGCACCCATGTTGCCAACTAACTTCTCAAAAATACTGTATGAGCCAAGCAAATGTATTTGTGGACTCCGGGTGAATCAGAGGACTTGCTGTTCTGCCAGGTTCCCCTCAGGCCCGGCGTGTTGTGGAGCTGGGGTGAGGGACAGCTCAGCCTGCACCTGCAGGGTCCGACAGCCAGCACCGAGTCTGGGGACTAGATGGGTAGCACCTGTGCCAGTGGAAGCTGTGGCATGATATAAGGCTTCAGGATTTAGATGCAACCCCAGCAGAGGGGAGGGGAACATTCCCACCACCTGGCAGAGCAGGGCTCCAGAGATAAACTCTGCTGAGTCATGGAAAAAGTTCTACTTCCTGCCCGTTTAAGGGCGTGGCTGACTCTCTCACCTCCTCTGGTAATGGGGGGGGGGGGGGTTAACTATTCCTGTGCTGGACATGTTTTTGAGATCTTCTCTCCCACCTCACCCCCAAATACCCCTATGTATTCATTTATTTTACTTATGTATCACTTGGGTTGAAATCTTCATTTTGAAATGACAACAGATTCGCAGGAAATTGCAAAAAAGTAAAATTAACTGGGGGAGGAGGGGGTTGTGTGTGCTTCACCCAGCCTTCTCCGACGGTAACATGTTGCTTAACCGTGGTATGCTGTCACAGCCAGGAAGCTGACATCGATGCAATCCACGGGGCTTACTCAGATTTCATGTGTCACGTGTAATTCATTGTGTGTGTGTGTGTGTGTGTGTGTGTGTGTGTGTGTAACCAGCACCTCAGTCAAGATCCAGAACTGTTCCCCCAACACAAGCGCCTTCATGCATTTCCACTGCAGCCACCCTCATCCCTCACCGCCACCCCATCCGCAGCCCCACGCAATGTTCTTCCTCTCTGTAATTTCAAGAGTCTTATATGCCGTGTTTTCCCGAAAATAAGACACCTCCGAAAATAAGACCTAGCGCATGGAAAGATAAGACATCCCCTGAAAATAAGACCTAGCACAACTTTGGGAGAAAAAATTAATATAAGACACTGTCTTATTTTTGGGGAAACAGGGTAATAAAGAGATAATATGCTAATTAGACCAAATAGCAGGATGACCGTCCAGACGTCCTTCCTAATAAAGCTAGGCCTGTGAGGGCTGGCCGGGCTGCGAGGCAGCTGGGGCTGCAAGGGCCGAGCCCCTTGCACAAATTTCTTGCACGGGGCCTCTAATATTATATAAATGATATTATACAGTATCTAACCTTTTGAGATCAGCTTTCTTTACCCCCTTGAGATCTTTCTAGGTGGGTGAATACATTGATACTTCGCTCCTTTTTATTGCTGTATGATAGTCCATGGCAGGGATAGGCCACAGTTGAAACATTCCCCTATTGAAGGATTTTTAGGTTGCTTTCCGCATTTGGCGATCCTGAATCCTTACGTATTTGTAAAATTAACTTCAAAACCGTCCGCCAGTGGAAGCTGCGCTCTGAGTGTGGACAGGAGCAGGATTTTCTGGGACCCCTCAGTCTCGAAAGTTCGGGAGGCTAGGAATGGGGCTGTGACTCAGTTCCAGCAAGGGACTCTCAAGGAAGTTTACTGGGATCTTCTGGGAAAGGTTTCATCATGGATGAAAAGGGACCCACAGGAAGAGAGAGAGAGGGTACGCATGGAGCCTGAGGGAGTGATGAATAAGGAGGCTGAGCAAATCGGAAGGGCCCACCCGATTAGGAAATGTCAGGGAGTCCGGGCTCGGTCCCGAGGGGAGTAAGGAACCATTGCTCAGATCCGCTTCACGCTGCTGACCCTGCAGCCTGGAAAATGATTCAAGGGCAAGAGCTTGGGAGCGGGACCCCGGATAGGAAGGACCTGGGTGAATTGCACCGATTATGAGACCAGAGAGCATTCCTGCAGGACGGGGCCGGAGGAATGTGGGGTGATAGGAGGTAGGATTGCTGGCAGGCTGTGCTCAGGGGTCTTAAGAACCTGTGCTCAAATGCCCCGAGGCCCTTTCTAGCTCCATCCCGGCTGTCTGATCTGTCTGCACAGGCCCAGAGACATTGGTGACTCAGGTAGAGATGTATTTCTTGAACGAACAATTTTCAGGAAACGGGATGGAAATTGCTTCATTTAAGCGAGTGGTCCGCCGGCACCGGTTTGGCTCAATGGATAGAGCGTCGGCTTGGGGACTGAAGGGTCCCCGGTTCGATTCCGGTCAAGGGCATGTACCTTGGTTGCGGGCATATCCCCAGTAGGGGGTGTGCAAGAGGCAGCTGGTCGATGATTCTCTCTCATCGACGTTTCTAACTCTCTCTCTCCCTTCCTCTCTCTGTGAAAAATCAATAAAATATATTTAAAAAAAAAAAAAAAAAAAAAAGCGAGTGGTCCAACTCTCCAATGTTGCTTTGCACTATCTGGGCATGGTTTCTCGGCCACACAGACCTGGTCCCACCTTCAGAGAGGCCGGGCCAGTATGGCACAGGTGACACCTGCACGTAAGACACATCCCTCCCCAGTGACTAATGTGAATTGTTCTAGGCGAAGGCCGGGTTGCAAGTATGTGTAGGCATGCAATGTACTGCTGACTTTGTCAGGAGTCACACAGCAGAGGCATTGCTCAGCAGCTCGAGGTTTTAGAAATGAGCCCTTTGTAAAGACTGAGTAGGAAGAGGAAGGTCACCTGCTCAGACTGGAACAAAAGGAAAGCCCTCTTTTGTTGCACTGGGGAAGGTAAACAAGGGTGCACTCCTGGGGGACCATACATGTGGCTCCTCCTTGTTTTTTCTTAGTTTTTATTATTAATTTAACACATTCCTATTGGGAAAAAAATACCTCCCCTATCACACACACACACACACACACACACACACACACACCACTTCTCTCAGTTTCTAAGTTGATTTGACTCCTCCTACACACTTTCTAGGCATAATGAAATATATATATATTTGTGTGTGTCTTCATATTTAAAAAGTCACATTTGTGTGGCATCATCATGCTTCGTCTAGTGCCTTTCGTAGGAAATGATGCATCTTCCCTGTCAGATAGAGCCACCTCCTTTTCCATGACTGCATAGTATTCCAGCAGGAGCCTTCATCATGATTTATTTAGCATCTCTCCTACTGGTGGCATTTAGGTTGAGTACAGTTTTTCATTCTAGATAATCAGCAATGAGAATTCTTTTGACATGTGTTTTTAAGCACATGTGTGAGTTGTGCATGAAGATATACTCATGCAAGGAGATTTTCCCAGCTTCACTTCACCGCAGATTGGTGTCTAGTCATTGACTAGAGACAATTCAATATTTTATTTTACTTTTTGAAAATAAGCTTTTAAAAAATTTATTGGGGAGAGAGAGAAACAGAGAAGCATTGATTTGTCATTCTATTTACTTATGCATTCATTGGTTGATTCTTGTATGTGCCCTGAACCCACCACTGTGGCATATCAGGACGATGTTCTAACCAGACGATGCTCTCACCAACAAAGTACCCCGCCAAGGTCGACAGTTCAAATATTTTAAATTAGTCACCGGCCCACCTAGCCAGAGCAAAGGATCAGAGCGGCACAGTCTCTTCTTAGAACCCAGGCTTTTAGAACTGGAGAAGCTAATGCGCCAGTCAACTCACATTCAGGTCCCACTGGGCTATTTACAAGGCACTTGGTCACATTCCGGCTCACCCAATCCTCATATCGATCCTTCAGAGTGGGTGTCATTAGCAGCCCTGTTTGCCAGATCAGGAAATAGGCTCAGAGAGGAGGAGGCATCTGCCCAAGGTCACACAGCTCATAAGTGGCAGAAGACGCAGAAATCCAAGACAGAGCTGATAAAACCCTGCCTTCTTCCTAAATCCATAACACGTGGTGCCGCTTGTGAGAAGAGCAGCATAGTGAATGATTAGCTAAGAAGGCAGGTGAAATAAATATCTTGTATAGCTGTGTTTGCAGGATGTATTAGTTTCCTTTTGCTGCTGTGACAAATGACTGCAAACTTCCTGGTTTAGAACAACACACATTTATTATCTTACATTTCTAGAGGTCAGAGTCCATAACTCATCTCACTAAACTGAAATCAAGGTGTCAGCAGGGTGAGCTCCTTCTGGAGGGCCTTAGGGGGAGAATCCATTCCTGACCTTTTCTGGCTTCTAGAAGCTTCCCATGCTCCTGGGCTCATAGCTCCCTTCAGCCACGGAATCTCTCTGACCTCTGCTTCATCCATCCCATCTCCTTCCCTGACTCTGACCTTCCTGCCTGCCGCCTCTTATAAGAATCCCTGCAGCGATATTAGGTCCAGCGGGATAATTCAGGATGATCCCCCATCTCAAGACCCTCACATTCATACCTGCAACGTCCCTTTTGCCATGGGAACGTAACCTATCTGCAGGTTCTGGGGATTAGGATTGGGACCTCCTGGGGGGTTTTGCTTTGTTTTGTTTTGTCTGTTTTTTATGTTGATGCTGGCCGCTTGCCATTTATTTTCCACTTGGTGCAGGGCACACAGCCACAGGGTGTCAGCAGGCTCTCGTGTGGCTTGGGTAGCAAAGAGGGGGCGCTCTCCACTCTGCAGGGGAGGATGGCAGAGAGAAACAGGTCTCCTCTCCCACCTTCTCAGGTGTGCCTGTGGCTCAGCCTTGCCTGGGAATCTCGCCCACCACTCCCCGGGTGAGCCAGGGTGAGCCGCCTGAAAGGAACAGCCTGGTGATGGTTTGCCGAGATAGACGGGACCTGGCCCGCTGAGTTGGCAGCAGCGCCCGGCGAATCCGGAGCCAGATCCTGGCACGGAAAAGTACCGAGGCGCTTCCCCTCCAGGTAGGATCTGGAGCACCAGCCTGAGGTGACCATCCTCAGCCCGGGCCTCTCTGAAGTCAGACTCCCAGAGTGAATGGAAACCAGATTCCAGTCTTATCTGCGAGCTACGTGACTGTTCCCCTCGCTCCTCTGGAGCCTGGCAGGTTCCCAGATCTGAGGCCTAAACTGTGTGATGTATAGACATGCATCTTATCCCGGAGCATGTTTGCACAGGTACCCGAGTACACAAGGGGCTCTCCCCAATCCCTAAAACAATATTTTGGGGGGGCTTTCATTCACTCGTCAAATATGTATTAAGCACCTGCAGGGACACAGGAATCCCTGCCCTCGAGGAGAGCAGGAGCGGAACTGGGAGAGAATCCCACCACTGCCGGGAATGGGGCAAAGGCGACTTCCTGGCTGGCAGTGGGGGCCGCAGGGGAACCTTGTCTCAGAGTAGAAAGCAAATGCAACTGTCAAGGACATATTCCAGAAAAGGGGGAAGGTGGGAGGGAGGCACAGCTTCTAGAGCCAACCAACCAGGGATCAGGGACTAACTCCTGATCCTTCCCAGCTGGGTGACCTTGGGCACATGACCGCCCCTCTTTAGGCCTCTGCTTTCTCTTCTGCGAAGTGGGTGTGAGCAATGGCCATCTCATGGACTGGGATACGAATTCCAGGAGACGGTGCAAAGACTCCCTGCTCTGTTTCCCCAAATGCGCGCGCTCGCTTGCGCTCACGCTCTCTCTCTCTCTCTCTCTCTCTCTCTCTCTCTCTCTCTCTCTCTCTCTCTCTCTCTCTCTCTCTCAACTCGGTTGCAACTCCTCCAGGTGTCTCATTTCGGTGCTGGTCACGCTAGCTTCCCCGGTAGGGGGCGCCTGTGTCCTCGGCGCCTTCTCTGACACCCGGCCAGCTGCCCATTGGCTTTCTCAGGGTTTGAACTTCAGAGTCCTGGACACGCACCAGAGGAGGGGGCCCTTCTGACCTCCCCGGGAATCCGGTCTGCGATTGAGAGGGGAGGCGGGCGGGCTGCCTTCTCCTCCAGTTTAGAGCCTCGGTTGTCGGTGGTTTGGCTGAGATAACCCACCGGGTTGGACGCCAGGCGGGCGCGGCTCCTGGCAAACCTCCCGGCAGGGGTGGCGACGGGGCTGCAGGTGAGCACTCCCGGGCCCAGCGGGGTTCGCACTCCAGGACTCCGGCCTCGGGGTTCACCCCCCAGAACCCTGGCCTCGGGGTTCACACCCCCAGGACCCCGGCCTCGCGCAGGGGGACAGCGATCTGCGCTTTTCTGGGAAAGTTCTCTGCAAAGTGGGGGATGGCCCCCCAGCACGGGACACTCCAGGGCCCGAGCGTCCCCATCCCGCGCGCGGGGACCCGCAGCCAAACGGGCCTCGTCTGGGCGCAGCGCCGGCGCGCGACCCCGAGGCGCTTGGAACACCCGGGACGGGGATGGGGGGGGGGGGGGGACGGCGGCTGGGAGGCGTGAGCTGACTCGCTTTTTAAAAACTCGCTTCCCAGACCTCCGCCCATCAGTCACCCCGAGGCGCGGGCCCAGCGCTCCAGCCCCGCTCCGCGGCCGGAGGTGAGAGAAGAGGGAGCAGCCGGGTCCCGGGAGGAGCGGGGAGCGGACCGTGCGGGGTGCAGCTGCCACCCCCCCCCCCTTCCCCCGGGAAGAACCGGGAGCAGACGTGTGGGGCCAAGTGAGTGCAGACCCGGTGCAGGCGCCGCGGGGTCCGAGCGCCCGCACCCCGGGGGGAGCCAGAGGCGGGGGCGTCTCCCCTCCCTACTTAACCCCTAACTGCCCAGGCCCCCGGCACACGACCTCCCCCCCCCCGCCCACGGCACCCCCACAACTTGGGGGTTCATTCCCTCCCTTCCCCGCTTAGCCGATCGCCGCGGCTGGGGGGCGGGGAGGATTTGGGCTCGGCGCCCTCCGACAGTGGGCGGCGCCCTCGCAGTCTGGCCCCCCGCCCCGGGCCTGGGGGCGGTGCTGCGGCCGGAGGGAGGGAGGGTCCCCGGGGGGCAGCGCTGCGGCCGCAGGGAGGAGGGGTCCGCGGGGGCGGTGCCTCTCGGGGGGAGGGAGGGTCCGCGGGGGGCGGTGCCTCTCGGGGGGAGGGAGGGTCCGCGGGGGGCGGTGCCTACCGGGGGGGAGGGAGGGTCCGCGGGGGGCGGTGCCTCTCGGGGGGAGGCCCTCGGGCCGGGCCCGCCCTTTGCGTCCGCCGTCCGCCCTCCCTGCGCCGCGCTCTGGGGCCGCGCTTCCTGCGTCCGCATCCCGTTCCCGAGCGGGCGGTGCACCCTCTCCCCCGACCCCCGGAGCCCCCCGCCCCAGCCCGGGTTCCCCGCGCCCGGAGGAGACAGCCCGTGGAGCCCCCACCCACCGCCCCGCGGAGGCCGAGCGGACCCGCCGCCCCGGTGAGTGTGGCCGCCGCCCAGGAGGGACGGACCGTGGCTCCCCAGGGTATGGGGGAGCGGGGCGGGTGGGGGGGGGGCAGGGCTGCCCCGTCTGCCTGTGCGTCCGTCCGTCCGTCCGAGAGCTTCAGCCCCGGGTCTGGCGCCCCAAGAACTTCGCACCCACACCCGCCGGGGCAGCGCCCTCCCAGCGCGGGCGCCCGCCTCCGGCTGCGGCTCCGCGCTGGGCCGCCGGCCTCGGGCAGGGAAGGCGGCGGCCTCCGGGGCCCTCGGCGGGGACAGGTGCCCTCCGCCGGCGGGTTTGTACCCTCGGCCCGGAGGACAAAAAGGCGCCTTCCCGGGTGCAGAATTTGGAGAATGTCCCAGGAGGTCCCCTGAACCCGCCCTGCAAGGTCTCCCTTCCCCCATCACTCACTCCTTTCCAAAAAGAGAGGCTTTTTAGCGATTTTGATGCGAGGGTGTGTGTGTGCGTGTTGTGCATTAGAAGCAACAGGGCGAGGAAGTGGGGCGTGAGCGAGGTGGGGTGAAGCCTCGTTCTCCCTGGGAAAGGCTGTGACATGTGAGGATGCCCGCGGGGTGAGGTGGGAGCTCGGCCTGGCACAGAGCAGGTACTGGGAACCCACATGGGATCCAGGCCTGTGCCAGGGTATGTGGTCCTGGAGTCTGACGGTCCCGCTCAGAAAGGAATCTTTCCAAACTTGGGGCTGGGGAACAGGAAGCCTGGGCGCCATAGCTTTCCCCAGCCCCTCCCGGGCACTCCCTGCCCCGAACCAGCCTTGGGGCACCGGTGCCTGCGTGACCTGGCCAGGTCCTTCCCTGGCAGCTGGGGGAGTGGGGGGCGGGGTGCTGTTCAGCCCCCTGGAACCTTGACCTGCCGAGCTGGGGAGGAGGCAGAGAGGGATTGCCCAGAGTTGCTGTAGGGAAAGTCTGCCTCTGGGGCCCTTTAACACTTGGGAGACTTGTCACATAAGATCTCAACCCAAGTCAATGAGCAGAATGGCATTGGGCGGGACCCCTTCCCCTCCAGATGCCTCTCTGGACAGCTTGCCAGAGGCACAGGAGAAAGAGTGAGGAAGGGGAGGAGGCTGACGGTGCTTCTGTTCCTCACCCCGGTTCCATCTTTAGGGTCTCCTGGGCTTGTCTCAGGGCCCAGCATGGGGGGTCGTCCATGACCAGGGTCCCAGAGAGCTGGCGATCCAGGCAGGCCCCACCACTCCCAGGAGTTTCTCTGTGACCCTCAGTGAGAGTCCCTTTGCCTCTTTGAGCCTCGGTTTCTCCACCTGTGAAATGGGAACGAGAAGCAGGTCGGGTCATGCATGCCCAGCGCACAGCCACTCCTCCGGGAAGTCAGGTTACAGGGCTCAGCGGAGAACAGAAGAAGGAAAATGCCCGGGCGGAGGCGTGACGAGAGGGCATCTGCCACAGGAAGAATGTTTGAACTTTCAACAGTGTGTGAGAGTCCCCTAAGGTGACAGAGGAAGGTGTCTGGGCAGATGGAGCAGCTTCGGCAGAGGCATGGAGGCTGGAGGTCATGTGTGCTGGGTGTGGGTCCTCAGGCAGTGAGGGAGGGGAGAGGAACGGGAGTGGAGATGGCGAGGGTGGTCACACAGGCGAGACGTGGTCACGTGGGCATGTGGGAACCAGTCCACAGGCGTGCCTTCTGCCCACCAGGAGACACAAATCCCCTTCACGTCCGTTAAGCCGGGGAGTCCTTGGATCCTCTCGCTACGTGAGGAAGACAGTCCGGCTGCTGCCGAATGGAAGTTTGGAGAAGGCTGCTGGGCAGAGCAGGCCGGCCTCAGGTTGGGGGCAGAGGGAGGAAAAAGGGGGTGTGGACTGGAGCCCCGTCCAGGAGGCAGCGATGAGCATGTGGTCTTAACATGTGACCGCTGGTCAAGGGTCAGATGTGTGCATGGGGTGTGAGGCCCACACTGCCAGCCTGGCGTCCACTGGAGAGGTGGCAGGGCCCTGTCCCCTCCAGCCATGGCTTTCCGGCTCTGGCCCCGGGAGTCCCAGGGTCGGGGAGGGTGTGTGTGTGTGTATGTGAGTGTGTGTGTGTGTGTGAGTGTGTGTGTGTGTGTGTGAGAATGTGTGTGTGTGTGAGTGTGTGTGTGTGTGTGTGTGAGTGTGCGTGTGTGTGTGTGTGAGTGTGTGTGTGTGTGAGTGTGTGTGTGAGTGTGTGTGTATGTGAGTGTGCGTGTGTGAGTGTGTGAGTGTGTATGTGTGTGTGAGTGTGTGTGTGAGTGTGTGTGTGAGTGTGTGTGTGAGTGTGTGTGAGTGTGTGTGTGAGTGTGTGTGTGAGTGTGTGTGAGTGTGTGTGTGTGTGTGTGTGAGAGTGTGTGTGTGTGTGTGTGAGTGTGTGTGTGTGTGTGAGTGTGTGTGAGTGTAAGTGTGTGAGTGTGTGTGTGAGTGTGTGTGAGTGTGTGTGTGAGTGTGTGTGTGAGAGTGTGTGTGTGTGTGTGTGTGAGTGTGTGTGTGTGTGTGAGTGTGTGTGAGTGTAAGTGTGTGAGTGTGTGTGTGTGAGTGTGTGTGTGTGAGAGTGTGTGTGTGTGTGTGAATGTGTGTGTGAGTGTGTGTGTATGTGTGAGTGTGTGAGTGTGTGTGTGAATGTGTGTGTGAGTGTGTGTGTGTGTGTGAGTGTGTGTGTGTGTGTGTGAGTGTGTGTGTGTGTGAGTGTGTGTGTGTGTGTGTGTGTGTGAGTGTGTGTGAGTGTGTGTGTGTGAGTGTGTGAGTGTGTGAGTGTGTGTGTGAATGTGTGTGTGAGTGTGTGTGTATGTGTGAGTGTGTGAGTGTGTGAGTGTGTGAGTGTGTGTGTGAATGTGTGTGTGAGTGTGTGTGTGTGTGTGAGTGTGTGTGTGTGTGTGAGTGTGTGTGTGTGTGTGTGTGTGTGAGTGTGTGTGAGTGTGTGTGTGTGTGTGTGAGTGTGTGTGTGTGTGTGTGTGTGTGTGAGGAACGGCAGGCCCGCCGCCCGCCTCCTGTCGGCATTCCCGCTGGGCAGCCTGACCCGCCGCTGGGGCTCCTGCTTGACTGGGTGGGGTTCTGGTAAATGTTGGGCCCTCCTCTGTGGGGTGACAATAACCCCACACTCTCAGGCTGGAAGAGACTGGAGCGTGAGGAGCTTTGGCTCTGAGCATCTCTTCCCCCAGCCCCACGTTACGGTGGAATTCAAGGGACTGAGAAGAGTTTTTTCCTCCCCAAGTGCCTGGAATGTTCTGGAAACTCGATGCCTTCGGACGGGGGACAAGGTGAAGGGTCTGCTCTGGCTGCTGGCTTTTGCTTTCACTTTCATGGCGTCTGCTCAGAAGCTTGGAGGCGTCCTGGCGATCTTGATAGCTGTCAGGGTGTCCTCCATGTTGTATATCTCCCTTGGCTTGGTGGGAGCAGGCACCCCCTCTCACCTGCCACAGGGGGACCCTGGGGTGTCCCGGGTGGAGGGGACCACTCTCATGGGACACACGGGAGTCAGAGAGGGAAAGAAACCCGCCCCAGGGCGAAGCACGTCAGCAGCAGAGTCAGGCCTGGCACCCAGCCTCCTGCCCCCCCAGGTCCTCCGCATGCTCCCGGGAGGCCCGCGGCATCCGGGTCAGAGCTGGTTTGAGGCCCGCGTCTGGCTCAGTGTTTCTCAGCATCTCAGTCTTGCCGGCCCCTTCCTGGGGTCTTGCTCCTCCCCGGCCTGCACAGGTGGCCCGGCTTCGCCCGGCAATGCTTTTTCCTCCCTTCCCCCTGGATTGAGCCCTTGGCACACTGATTGTGCCTCCCTCCCGCCCCTTTCCCCATCCCCAGGAACTCTGGCTCCTCAGAGAAACAGGTCAGTTGTTTGGTTTTCCCTGATTCAGGCCAGACTGCCCTGCCCCTCCTGGACAGCCCCAAGACCCAGCCAGGGGGGCTCTCGGAGGGTCTCAGTGAGGGTCTCAGCAGAGGCCTCAGGCTGATTCCACGTGCCCCGTCCTCCCCCCCAGCTCCAGCACCCATCTCAGCACTGCTGGGCGGCCTGCCTCCTCGCCGGCCTTGTTTACTTGGTCTGAGCTGCCGAAAGCCTCCTCCTTCTCGCTTGCCCTAGATTTATCAGCATTAGCAGCCTGTCAGCCTGAGTGCGGGTCCCTTCAGCTCTGGGGAAGTGCAGCCAGAAGGGGCCTCAACCATCAGAAAGTCCAACCTGCTTCTTTTACGGATAGGGAAACTGAGTCCCGGGTCCTGCCCGAGATCAGAGCCAGGATTAGAGCCCACGTTTCCCAATTCCTCCTCGAATGATTTTGAGGATGGTTTTTGGAAAAAGAAAACAAAACCCCAGGGCATTCTCCGCCTCCCAGAGCCCCTTTCTCCCCCACCACCCCACACCGCCGGGCCTTTTGGGGGGCACCCACCATGGCGTGTCCGGAGGAGTCCACACGGAGTCCCTGGAAGCAGAGGGGCGCACGTCAGGGCCCCCGCGTCTTGCCGTTGCCTGCTGTCTGTCCGTCTACGCCGACACCCCTCGGGGAGGGCGCTGCGACTGCACTTTGTATGCTGTTCTTCCTGCGGTGCCTCTGGACGGACAGGCTCTCCAGGTGGCTCTGTCCCCGGGTTACAAAAGAAGCTCGTGTTCAGTGCAGAAACCTCGGGAGGAAACCATCAGGGTTTGCTGGCCGCTGCTGGCTGTTGGCGGGTTTTAACGTGGGTTTTGTTAGCGTGCTCGCCGGCTTTGCCATTGCGTGGCCCGGTTTTCCAATCCTTCCTCATTGCAGGTGTATGTCCCCGAGCGATGTTCCTCACCCCGGGTCTGGCCTGCCAGTCCCGCACGCTTCTCTCCCCGGGTGGCTGGAAGGTCCTCGGGGGGCCGCCTTTCCTGTTGGCTCCCTCTAAACGCTCCCCGGGCCAAAACCCCGCAAAGCCGTGCCAGTGATTCTCCACCGTGAGATCCAGGGGGCCAGGCCTCTGCGTAGCCATGGGTTCTTGAAAAGGGACTGTTTTTTATAAAATCTAAAGCAAAACCGTTCTCAGTGAGCCGCTGAGAATGGGAGGAGGCCAGCTTTGGGGAGAGATGGACGTGACCCTGAGATCAGACAGGCAGAGGGAGAAAGCTGCGTGTTGTCTGGGTGTTTGTTCCGTTGGTTTGAACCCAGCCGCAGGTCTCCGTTCCCTGCCCCAGGTCTCCCCAGGGCTGGGCACTGAGGTGGCTCCCCGTCCATGGCAGAGATGTGCTGAGAATGTGCCACCTGTTCTGGTGACGGGGCCTGTGACCACACCTGGGGACAGGCCTCCTGCACCTCTCATCCCCTCCCGGGATCCCAGCTTCATTGATGTCGTGCAAATGAGCGATCTTGGAGGTCCCCTAGGCCCGTGGTTGGCAAACCGCGGCTCGAGAGCCACATGTGGCTCTTTGGCCCCTTGAGTGTGGCTCTTCCACAAAATACCACTGCCTGGGCGAGTCTATTTGGAAGAAATGGCGTTAGAAGGTGTTTAAGTTAAAAAAATGTGGCTCTCCAAAGAAATTTCAATTGTTGCACTATTGATATTTGGCTCTGCTGACTAATGATTTTGCCGAGCACTGCCCTAGGCTAATGTTTACAGATTGCAGGCAGTGACTTATTAGTGAGTGGGTGTGAGATATATATATATTGATTTCAGAGAGGAAGAGAGAAGGGGAGAGAGAGAGAGAGAGAGAGAGAGAGAGAGAGAAACATCAATGATGAAAGAGAATCATTGATCCCCACTGGGGATCGAGCCTGCGTCCCAGGCATGTGCCCTGACTGGGAATCGAACCGTGACCTGCAGGTTCATAGGTGGACGCTCAACCACTGGACCACGCCGGCCCTGCATCTTCGTGCGTTTTTAAGTCAGTTAAGTGGTCTCGCCCTGGCTTTCCAAAAGTGGAAGAGAAGGAAGCAGACCTGGACACAGCGTGCGTTCTCCGTGACAAGAGGAGAGCCCCGATAAGACTGTCACCCCGTTACGTGTGGGTGGGTGTGCGCTGCATCACTAGATGGGTACAGGGGTGGGCAGAAATTGGTTTACCATCGTGAGCATGTGAAACACCAAGAACACGTGGTGGCACAGCGCGCCAGGCACGCAGGGGACAGGGCACGGCCTGGTGCAGCTGGCTGACCCAGGGCCCCTGGCCGAGGGGAAGGACCGACGGGGAACTGCCGGCCCAGCCAGAGCTGAAGAGCGAGGGTGCCAGCGCCCCAGGAGGAGCAGGAGCAGGTGCGGGCCCTGGCACTTCCCTGCAGGCCACCCCGCCATGTATAAGGTCTTGGAAGGGGGTGGGGAGTGCTGGAGGATCATCCCGTAGGACGTGCTCCCCCACTGGCTGACGGCCGGCGGCCACCCCTGTGCCCATGGCTGCCCAGGCCCCCTCGTGGCCCAATCAGGAGCGTCCCTCACATCCATGCAGAGCGCACGCCCCGAGGCCCGTCTGCTTGGATCTGAGGCCCATCTGCCTGGTCCTGTGCTGTTGTCCCGGGACTCGTGGCTGACCTCGGGCTAACGGTGAACCTCACGGCCTCCTGCGGGGGAAGGTGGTTTCAGGGTGTCCCTGGGCGCGGGGCTCTCTCCCTGCCTCCTGTCACTCAGGGAAAGTCTCTCCGACTCTCTCCAAACCGGGTTATTCAGGGGTTGCTCTAGGGCAGTGGCTCTCAACCTTCCTAAATGTCGTGACCCTTTAATACAGCTCCTCATGCTGTGAGGACCCGCAACCATAAAATTATTTTTGCTACAAGCAGTGGTTCTAAACCTGTTTGCAACCGCTAGCAGGGTCGCCTAAGACCATCGGAAAACACAGATACTTACATTACGATTCATAACAGTAGCAGCATTACAACTAGGAAGTAGCAATAAAAATACCGCAGCTCACCGCCACAGGAGGAGCTGTGTTAAAGGGTCGCAGCACCGGACACATTGAGAACCACTGGTCTAGGGACGTGGGAGCTTTGATCCCTGGCTCCATTACTCCTGCTGCCCCCACAGTCACAGCTCTCTACCTCTCCATCGTCTGTGTCCCGGGCATCTCGGCCATCTTGTGGCACAGGGGGCCGGGGTGCCTCTCCTGAACACCGGCCAGCAAGAGCAGGGTGCTCCTGGGCCTTGGCTGGAGCCACGTCAGGCCCACCATGCACTTTGCTGCCCTGAGGACACCGTCAAGGCCACTGCCGTGGGCCCAGCAGGCGGCTCTGCCTCCTGGCGGTGACGTACATCCCCGGAGCCGGCTGCCGGGAGCCTCTGTCCTGGCACTTTGACCCATGGCTCCGGTCGCATCAGATGGTTCGTGTCCCGGTGGTGGCAGCAGCCTTTGTCCACGTCTTCGGGGTCTGCAACCTCCAGGAATCCCACTGCGGCCGGGAGGCGGCTGTACGGCCCCTCCCTTCCCGGAGCCTCCCTCCGAGGCCGGAAGGGGAACATCCCAAGTGCTTGCAAAAACAACGTTCTCGCTGAAGTGAGAGGAAGCCTGAGTGTCTGTTTCTAGAAGCAATCTCCTGGAGAATTCGGCGCCAGCCAGGCTGCAGACCGCCTTTCCTCCAGGGCTGGAGATAAACCTCTCGAGAGGAAGGGGATCCGCTTGGCCCTGCCCCTCCTGGGCAGCCCATCCTCAAGGCAGCCCTGCCCCCTTGGCACAGAGCCCCTGGACGCTCAGGTGGAGATGTCACCCCGCATCCAGCCGTTCTGTTCTGGGGAAACACGATGGGCTCTTGGGAAATCCTGGCAGAAAATGCCCCTCCCTCGCCCCATCCTTACTTCGTGGCCCTCTGCCTGGTAGCAGGCTTTTCGGTTGTGACTGCACCCGGGCCCTCGCTCTGGGCCTGGCCCTGCCGCCGGCTTTGATGTCGCCGGTCAGTCACGGAAGGGCCCAGGCGTCAGATAACACGAGCTTTCAATTTCCTCTTCTTGGCAGAGTCAAGCCACATTGAAACGGAGAGCGATACTTAATATTTAATACCACGCTTTGTAAAGAAATCTGCAATCGTGGCTGTGTGCCTTGGTGCAGAGGCTAGGATGATCTTAAAAGGAAGCACAGAAGACAGTTAGCTTTCAAAGATTAAAGATTTAAAAAAAAAAAAATCAGGAAAGAAATTCACGTCGCTGCTCAGAAAATGACAGGCCTCGTTTTGGATTTCACGGTGTCTGCTCCGGGATCCGATCCAAGTCCCCGAGTCACTTTTAGCCATCGCATCCCCTTCCTCCGTCTGTGCTGGTCTGGGACCGTTCCTCCGTCTTTCCTTGCCTAGCTTGACCTTGAGAGCTCTGAGGAGGACTGGTCGGGAGTGTGTAGGATGCCCCCCAGTTTGGGTTTGCTTGGTGTCTTCTCATGATTGGACCCCGTAGGGTTTTAGGAAAGAGGTGAGGTCCTCGCAGCATCATGTCTGGATGCGGGGTGACATCTCCACGTGACGTCAGCATGGCTTTTGGGGGATGCTGACCTTGGTCGCTGGGCCAAGTGGCCTCTGCAGGGTCTCTCCGTCGTGAAGACTCCAGCACCCCGCTTTGGAAGGGGCCTTTAGAGCACGGTAGTAACATTATAAAAGCAGCCGAAACCGGTTTGGCTCAGTGGATAGAGCGTCGGCCTGCAGACTGAAAGGTCCCAGGTTCGATTCCAGTCAAGGGCATATACGTTGGTTGCGGGCACATCTCTCTCATCGACATTTCTAGCCCTCTATTCCTCTCCCTTCCTCTCTGTGGAAAATCAATAAAATTTAAGACAATTATAAAAGCAGTTCTTAAAAATGATGGCTACATGTGAGAACGTAGATACAGCACATGACACATTGGACAGTATTTGCAGCACCTGGCGGACAGGGGCCTGGTTTTCAAAACACGTGCAAGCGCTTGCTTTTCCAATCGGGAAGGAGAGGCTGAGGGCCCGTGTGGAGAAATGGGGTCAGGAAGACTTGCTGTTGACCAATAAGCACATGGGAAGTGGGGGCAGGGAGAAACCATATTCACCCTCAAATTAGGAAAGAAAATGCCCATTAAAACAATACCGTCTTCCACATAGGACCATTTAAATGTTTGGAAAAGGTCTAAAACTAAAGTGACCGGACGTCCCGCTTTTTATCAATTTGTCCCTCGTCCCGCGTCGTTTTAAAAAAGTCCCGATTTTTGGAAAATTTAAAATGCCGCGGGATAAATTGTTAAAAATCAGGACTGTCCCGCCAAAATCGGGACGTCTGGTTACCTCATTTAAAAGGTTAAGTTAAAGCCGAAACCGGTTTGGCTCAGTGGTAGAGCGTCAGTCTGCGGACTGAAAGGTCCTGGGTTCAATTCCAGTCAGGGGCATGTACCTTGGTTGCGGGACATCCCCAGTAGGGGGTGTGCAAGAGGCAGCTGGGCGATGTTTCTCTCTCATCGACATTTCTAGCTCTCTATCTCTCTCCTTTCCTCTCTGTAAAAAATCAACAAAAATATATATAAAAAATAAAAAAATAAAAAAATGAAAGGTTGAGTTAAAAAGGAATGCTGCTGTTGGGAGGTGCTTCCATGAGCTGATGGTAAGAGTGCAAATCGGACTGTCTGCAGAGGCACTTCAAAAGCTACAAAAAAACACAGCGGTTTCAACACCAGGCGTGTATCCCGAGGAAGCGTGATTATGTAAGGAGTCCATTTCAGCACTTGTTTTTTGTTTTTATATAATAGCAATAAAAGTAGAAACCAACTATGTGTTCATCCACAGAGGATTGTTACTACAAATTGTGCGTCCTCCATGTCCTGAAATGTTACCAGCCACTAAAAATTATGGCTCATAAGAATAGGGGCGATGTGAAAAATTGTTCATTATATAACAATGTTTTAAAAATTAGGTCACAAGCCTGGGTGGCTCAGTGGTACACCAAAAGGCAGGTTCGATTCCTGGTCAGGGCACGTAACCAGGATGTAGGTTTGATCCCTGATCAGAGTGCATATGGGAGGCAACTGGTCGATGTTTCTCTCTCTCTCTCTCTCTCTCTCTCTCTCTCTCTCTCTCTCTCTCTCTCTTTCTTTCTAAAATCAATTTTAAAAAAGATTGTTAAAATTAGGTCACAAAACCATATTGCAGAAAGATCACATTTTTGTTTAAGAAAAAAAAAGGTATGTTTGTTTACAAAATACATAAAGTCCGAACAGCGTCACAGATACTATCAGTAGTTGTGGATGGCAAGGGTAATCTAATGGCTTTAAATTTTTTGGTTAATCTGGATTCCTAAGTTTTTGTTTAGAAAATAAGTATTGTTCTTACAACAGAATGAAATGTGTTTTTTTTTTAATATATATTATTTTTTAATTATTTAAATAAAAATTATGTTGTAGACCCTCCCCCAGGATCACTGACGATCAGTGATTCTCTCTCAAAATGGATGTTTCTATCTCTCTCTCCGTTTGCCTTCCTCTCTGAAATCAATAAAAAATACAGGTGAATTCTACTGTTTGTAAATGTGTATGTGTGTTATAATGCTGAGTGGGTGGAGTCTTTTTTAAAAAATATATTTTATTTATTATTTTACAGAGAGGAAGGGAGAGGGATAGAGAGTTAGAAACATCAATGAGAGAGAATCATCGATCAGCTGCCTCTTGCACACCCCCTGCTGGGGATGCGCCCGCAACCAAGGTACATGCCCTTGACCGGAATCGAACCTGGGACCTTTCAGTCCGCAGGCCAACGCTCTATCCATTGAGCCAAACCAGTTTCGGCAGAGGGAGTGGAGTCTTAGCTGCTCTGTGAGCTGTCGAGGGCTTTGCAAATATTAGCCACTATTCCAGGGGGTTCTTTTACTGAGAGCATCTGGGCCTCCCTTCCAGAGGGAGGAAGCCGTGGTGGGAGCGAGGCAGAACCCACAGCTGATGTACAAACGACCTCTTGTGGCGCCTCCGAGTCCTGTGTTGATGTTCCCGCCCCCAGGGTGATGGTATGAGGAGGCGGGATCTTTGGGAGGTGACTCGGTTTAGATTCCAGCACCTGAGTGAGACAGCAAGGATGGGATTTGTGCCCTTAGAAGAGAGAGAGAGAGAGAGAGAGAGAAAGAGACAGAGAGAGAGAGAGAGAGCGCACCCAGGTAAGGCCAGGTGAGGACGCAGCCAGAAGGCTGCCACCTCTGAGCCAGGAAGCTGGCGCTCACCAGACACCAAACCTGCCGGCACCTTGATCTTGGGCATCCAGCCTCCCGAACCATGAAAAATGAATGTCTATTGTTTAAGCCGTTCAGTCTGCAGTATTTTGCGATAGCAACCTGAGCTGACCAAGACACCGCCCTCCAGACATTATAACACACACTCACACACATTTACAAACAATAGAATTCACCTTTTTTTAAAAAAATGCCTATTTTTTATTGATTTCAGCGAGGAAGGCAGAGGGAGAGAGAGATAGAAACATCCATGATGAGAGAGAACCACTGATCGGCTGCCTCCTGCACACCCCACACTGGGGATCGAGCCTGCAACCCAGGCATGTGCCCTGACTGGGAATCGAACTGTGACCTCCTGATTCATAGGTGGATGCTCAACCACTGAGCCACGCAGGCTGGGGGAGTTCACCCTTCCTCACGTACAGTTCTATGAGTGTGATAAACACAATTTTGTGCCCGCCGCCGTAATCAAGATGCAGAAAGTTTTCGTCGGTCCCCAGGTCCCCCCCCCCCCCCCCCCCCCCGCCAGGTTCCCACGTGCTGCCCTGTGTGGTCCGCCCTTCTCCCACCCCGTGCTTAGCAGGCACTGATGGTGGCTGTGCATTCAGTGTTGTCTGTTCCAGGATGGCATCTAAATGGAATCATGGTGCGAAGCCTCTGAGTCTGGCTTCCTTGACTCCTCCTGATGCAGCTGAGACTCCTCCATACCGTGTGTATCGCCGGGCGCGCTGTACCACACTCCCTGCTGAAGGGCATCTGGGGAGTGTTTCCAGTTTTCGGTGACGCAGGCTAACGCCACTGTAAACGTTTGCATTTAGG
Organism: Pipistrellus nathusii; assembly: GCA_963693515.1. Taxonomy (NCBI): domain Eukaryota; kingdom Metazoa; phylum Chordata; class Mammalia; order Chiroptera; family Vespertilionidae; genus Pipistrellus; species Pipistrellus nathusii. The sequence continues at coordinate 7,665,668 of OY882859.1, forward strand.
TTTTAGGATGAACCTGAGTGTTTTATTCCCCTGGGGCAATACCTAGGTAAGGGATTGTGGGATTTGTATGGAGCTTCTATGTTTATCTTTATATGAAACCGGAGGCCTAGTGCACTAGTGCTCCAGTGGGGTCCCTTGGCCTGGCCTGAGGGAGCGGGCCAAAACTGGCTCTCCAACATTCCCCAGAGGGGTCCCGGATTGTGAGAGGGCACAGGCCAGCCCGAGGGACCCCATTGATGCATGATTGGTGCTGGGAAGGGACATGGCCAGCCTGTGAGGTCTCCAGGGCTTGTCGAGCCCATCTCACTCAGTCCTGATCCACCAGCCCCCAGCAGCAAGCAAACCTACTGGTCGGAGCATCTTCCCCCTGATGGTCAGTGCACATCATAGTGAGTGGTTGAGCGGCCTTAGCATATCATTAGCATATTGCTTTTTGATTGGTTGAATGGACGACTGGACAACTGGATACTTAGCATATTAGGTTTTCATTATATAGGATGGCCAAGCATAGAAAGTTTCATGCTGATGATCCAGAATTGGGGAAAGGGTAGAAGGGATGGACTTACCATGTGCCTGGTATCTACTGTGTGCCTGGCACAGAGCCAGGAGCTTTACCCATATGACCTCATGCAATCCTCACCTCAGCATGGGAAGTATTGGGCTCTAGGCCCCCATGACCCACAGAAAGGGCAGTTTTGCGGGATTGGACCCAATTAATGCAGAGCTACCATCTTTGAATTTGGGGGTCGGGGGTGTATATGTGGGAGACTGTTTAGCTTCCACTAGTTGTCTCCCCTCCCCCGTTTCCCCACCCCAGCATTGTGCTAGCATTAACACATCTTTATCCCTCCACCTTGCTCAGGGTCCATTTGCTTACATGTGTACCTCCTACACTTCCCTAAAAAATCGTGTGGCCAACTCCCATCCCAGCACCCCGCTGTGTAGGGACCTAATGAAATATTAATAACACCCTCCTCTCCGATTTGAGAACACCACGTGGGACAGTTTGTCATCTTTCCTGAGCGATGTTTTGCTTTTCCCAGTTGGTGTTAGTCCCGGTCTGTGGGTAGTCAGCTGACCTTTTCCCCACGTGACCTTCCCATGTCACAGGAATGAAAGGAACAATGGGCTGTATGTAGTTCTTCCCCTAAATAACTTTCCTTGAACTCTTTTTGTTTAATTAAAAATTAGTTTGATTAGAATTTTTTTTACACATAGTGGTTTTTTTTTTAAAAAAAAAAAAAGTGTAAAAGGATGTGCAGTGAAAAAGATATATTTTCCTCCCACCACAGACCCCTCCCCCCAGTACTTTCCCCAGAAAGTAGCCATGCTTCCAGACATTTCCTGTGCAGATAAAGGTGCTTGTCAGTGCTGCTCTGAGATTGTCTCCTGGTCACCAAAGCGGTAAAACAGTCGTCAAGATGGTTATGACGTTGTTGGGTCATTTTAAGATCGTAATAACTCATATCAGGGTCCAGATTACTGTAAGGACCCACTCAGCATCTGAGATTTCATCAGACCTTCCATGTCTGCATTTCTCTGTGGAGGGTCAGTAGCTTTCATCAGATTGCCAATGGGATCTGTGCGCGCGCGTGCGCACACACACACACACACACACACACACACAAAGGAAGGAAGAAACAAAAACCATGATTCATAGGTATGAGACAAGCAACCTGTTACAGATGAATGGCGGAGATAAGTGTGTGGTTCCTTGCGGGTACAAGCTCTGGGTTTACGGGTCACGGTCCTGAGCCGGTCTGTGGCTGGAGGCGGACGGAGCCGTTGGCCGTCCGGGCCGAGGGGAACTGCGCCCGGCTGCACGGGTGGAGTGGTCCCTGGAGCTCCGCCCTGCGGGTTTGTGCTGACTCATCGCAGGAGGGGAAGCGTGTCGGCAGCTTCAGAGCACGCGTGTGCTCTGGCCCAGGATGAAGCTGGCCAGCCTTGGGAACTCCTCCCGACAGGAGCAGACACATTCGCTTCCTCGGAGGGTTTCAGGCTGAAAATGCCCAGAAAGAGTTTAGGGAAATTCCCGGGAGGCGGCGACATCCAGTTAGTGATGCAGTCACAGATGTTGGGGGGAATATCCCGGATGGGGTCCATATCCTTGATGGAACTGGGTGGGGGGGAGTGGACATCCATGCCTTCCTGATCATCCCTGTCTTGGGGGTGGCCCTGGAGGAGGCACATCCTGGGCTGGCTGGAGAGCGGGTCTGCCCTGACAAGTTATTTCTAACTAGAGGCCCGGTGCACATATTCGTGCACTCAAGGGTGGGGTCCCTCAGCTCAGCCTGCACCCTCTCGCAGTCCAGGAGCCCCAAGATCAATTGCCCCGCAGAGGGAGACCCTGCCCACCTGCTGCAACGCCGTAAGTCAGGTAGCCTGGACCTTCCTTTGCAGGGCAATCAATCACAAACCCCCTCCCTCGCCCAATCGATCACCTCCAATCGATCGCCCCACCAGCTGGTGGCCTGGGCCTCCCTCTGTGGGGTGATCTTGGGGCAATGATGGGGACCCCCAACCAATCGTATCACACCCACCTTGTCATCATAGTGTGGTCGTAAGACGGTTGTTCTGCTGTTCGGCTGTTCAGTTGATTTACATATTATGCTTTTATATTATAGTTATTCGTTTAAGTTTATATAAAGTTGTGCTAGGCACCGTTCTAAGCATTTTGCATATGTCAGCTCATAACAGCCCTATGACTTGGGAGAACTGAGGCGGGGGCATGCTCGCCACTGTGCAAACAGCCCCACATCTCAAGGGCTGACGACACTCAGGACACAGTTACAATGAAATGTTCCGGGAGGGGGAGGGGGGGGGGCCTCTGTCCCTCAGAGTCCTCCTGGGACCCCGGCTTCTGTCATCGTCAGCACTCGGTTTCCCCATCCACACCTAGTGAGTGGCAGTGCTGCGATTTGAACCTAGAGTCTGTAATTTTTTTTTTTTTTTTAGAGAAAGAGGAAGGGAGAGGAATAGAGAGATGGAAACATCGGTGAGAGAGAAACATTGATTAGCTGCCTCATGCACACCCCCTACAGGGATTTGAATCTGCAACCAGGACACATGCCCTGACTGGGCATGGAACTGGGGACCTGTTGGTTCATGGGTTGACGTTCAACCACTGAACCACACGGGCTGGACCAGGCTCTGTATTCTTAACCACTCTTGCTACGGTGGGAAACAGGAGTGCCGGCTCTGAATGCACTTTACCTGGTGGGCAGCCTCGGGGCTGGGAATCGGGAGGGACCGGGGGATTCTGGAGAACGTCCGCTCCTCGTTGCCAAGGAGTCAAGCGCATCTCTCTGAGGAGTGAGACGGGTAAATCTGAGAGGCATGGGACTTTTCTTCAGCACATGAAGACGAAAGCCTTTCTCCCCAAAACATTTGCCCCGAAATAAATGTGCACCAGCCATGCTGCCGCCTGGCCCTTGGCTCTTCCCGCCACTGATGGCACCCTCCCTCCCCCCGAAGCTGAGTGGCGCTTGCTGCTCGCAGTGGGGAGGGGCTTTGCTAAACCTCAGCCCCCTGATTAAACGTGTCCTCCCGGCGAAATGTCTTCCTGTGGAGAGACTCCACATGTCCAGCATGAAGGCCTGACACAGACCATGGCACCTCTATCCGCGGAATACCGTCAGATTGAGTATGACATCTCAATAAAAGCTCATGGTCATAGATCTCGTGTCTGGCCTCAGAAACTCACAGGACATTAAAGGAACTGTTAAAAGCGAACAGCCCATTGGCACGTGGTACACTCACTGAGTTGGACAGCCACCACTTCCAAATAGTTCCAAAACTTTTTCATCAACCTGCTCCCCCTCAAGAAATCCCATTAATCAGTTACTCCCCACTCTCCCTTCCCCCCTCCTCCCTGGCTTTCCGGATATTTTATATAAATGGAATCATACAAGATGTAATCTTTTGTGTATAGCTTCTGGCTAATTACCCTTTTAAAAAAAATAATGTTTTAACCATAAGTATTAGCTCTACAGTGGCATTAGCACGTTCATATGGTGGCTCACCATCACGTCTCTCTTTTCCCAGAACTTTTCCCCTCATCACAAATGAGAAGAGAGGCAGGGTTTTTAAATGCCCGCGTGAGTGGTCCTTAGACGTTAGCGATTGTTAGAAGCTTCCGAGGGGGCTTGCTAAGCATCGCGCTGGCCCCTCATGCAGAGTTTCTGGTCCAGTAGGTCTGGGGGAGGCCCGAGAAGTTGCATTTCTCACAAGCCCTCGGCGCTGCAGATGCTGGCGGCCCAGGACCACATTTGAACAGCCGCTGCCTTAGCCTGGAAGGCCTGGGAGAGCAGACGGCAGGATGGCGATCTCGTTCAGGGGGAGTGACCGACGGGGGAAGGGATTTCTGTAAGAATCGGATCTCACCCAGGGATGGGGGCGGGGGCAAAGGTGAAGCAGAAAGGCGGTCTGAGGGACCGGGGACCATGGCCATCAGGGGAGCCAGGACTACAGGGAGGCTGGTGGGGAAGGCGTGGGCAGCCACTGCCGGGTGGGGGCCCAGCCAGGTGTCCAGCGGGGGGCCTGGGGCCATTCCTAGTCACTGGGTTTTGGACACACTTCAGCTGTCCAGCCACGTGCGGAACTCCTGGCACGTGGACCAGAAAGCGGGCTCTGCGGCCAGACAGACGGGGGTCAGAGTTCCGGTTTTGTGCTTGACAGCTCTGTGATCCTGGGCTAATGACGCGCCTCGCTGATCCGATACCGTTTACTCTCCGTTAAGTGGACGTAATGCCTACCTTCCTCACGGAGAGTTGTGGGGACTCCGTTAGTGTGTGTACCCAACTTCCGGCGTAAAATGGGACAGTCCTTAATACAGCTCGTCATTGTGGTCGGACAGGGCGGGGGGATGTCCAATGGGCCCTGAGTCCTCTCTTTCTTCTCTGGGACCTGGCCTCACCCTGACCATATTCTTACACAGATTATTCTCATAACGTCAGTCCAACCAGACTTGCTTTTCCGGAGTCTCGGTTCACACCCCAGGCATCAATTCGGAGATCAGTTGCTTATTTCTTCTTCAGGCAGATTTCACAGTTTCCACCTTTAAAAAATAAATAAATAAAATTATTCCATCAAGGCCATTCCTCCTCCAGCCCTGCCTTATCCCGAAACTCTGTCTCTTAAACCTGGAATCTCGGAAGGTTGTGCTGCCTGCCGACCCTTTCCCCGACGGCCTTTCCTGTGGCGTCTGTTGTGCGGGCACTCGGCGATTCTTGGTGGGCTCCGTGGCAGAACAGACGCCTTCCCCCGAAGCACGCTGGGGGGCTCTGCACCTGCCGCTCCGTGGACCGGAGCAGCGCCTGCGAGCCGGGCTCTGATGGATGGGCCTGGACTGCGAAGGGTGCTTTTCAGAGGTTGTTATCCCAAAAGCAGGTGCCAGAGCCGTGGGGAGAGCCGAGGGCTTGCGTTTCAGCTGCGAGGAGGAGGAGGAGGAGGAGGGGAAGGATGCCTCTCATGGTCGGATACCGGGGCTGGGGGCCTCGGACAAAGGCTGAGAGACAGCCTGCAGGGGCATCTCGGGAGGAAATGGGGTCTGCACCTCCCTGGGCTGCAGTGACGTGACCTCACGTGGTACGGTGAGACCTGTCATCCTGGAGCTGAGATGTCAACCATCAGCTCTGGAGGCCGCCGCCTCTCAGAAAAGGGCCCGGTCGTGGTCAGCTCAGGCTGCCGTAATGAAAACCATAGGCTGCGGGGTTCAAACCACAGACATTACTTCCTCACCCGTTCAGAGGCTGGGAACTTCAAGATCAAGGTCACGTCCCGGGGAGGGCTCTCTTCCTGACTTGCAATCAGCCGCGGCTTGTCCAGGCCCCTGGGGTGGGTCGTGAGGAGGGAGGTGGGCGGGGGCAGGAACAGTCACTGGGAAGAAAGGCCTTGCGAAGGAGGAGGAAGCAAGCCTGGGGACCGCCTGTGCGTGGGGCCGCTGACGCACGTGTCTGAAATGGGGCGGCAGGACGTGTTAGGGGGAGCATGGCCAGGCGTGAGCTAGCGGGTAGAGGGGAAGCCTGGGCAGAGGGGGAGGCAGGCCCCTCCTGCAGGCCATGCAATCACTCAGCACCAGCTGCCTGTTCCATGTGAGCATGTGGCCCAGGGTGACCAGATTTTCCAGCTTTATAAGTGAAGTTACCCATGTTCTCAGGACTGTGTCACAGGCCTGCCGGTGTGAGACCTGGGAGTGTGTGTGTGTGTGTTGAAGGATGGGGTAAGCAGGGGAGAGGATGCCCAAGGTCACTGGGATTTCAGGCCACGGGGAGACGGGTGTGTCCCTGCACTGCCGTTAGGAAGTCTGGTGGAAAAAGGTGGAGGTGATGGGTGGGAGGAGGAGGGGAGCGGAAGGTGTTGAAATGACATGGGCAAAATATGACAAAGGGAACACAGACCGACAACAGCAGCTCTTTCTGGGGACACAGCTGATTGCAAAGGCCGTTGGGTGGAGGATGGGAGACGGCCTGTGGGTGTGGTTGGTCGGTACTGGGAATGGGAGTGGTCTCCCTGGATCCCTTCCCGGAGTGTGTGGTGTGGGGTTTACTGTGTTTCAGCTGTTGGGTTTTCTCTTGGTTGATTTGTTTGTTTTAAGATTAAGATTAAGTTGAGATTGCCCGATTAGTTAGGATTGAAGGTGGCAAAAGGAAGAGCCCTGGGTGAGAGCTCAGAGCTTCCATTTCTGACCCTGCCTGCCTCCCTCCTCTCTGGGGTGTCCGTCACGTGGATGAGAACGCCCCCTCCCTGTGCGAGGGGCTCAGATGGGATGAATCCAGGATTCTTCCTAGTTCGACTCATCCTGCCTGGGTCTCCAGGAAATCTGAGTGACGTGCTGGAGGGGGAGGCAGAGGAGGAGGCAGAGGGGAAACCTCCTGGCCCCTGCTGGCTGCTCTCGCCCCGCCACCTGGAGCCACGGCGCGCCCTGAACACCCCCGGAGAGCCGGCTTTCACCCGAGGACCTCAGCCCTAGGGAGGACTCCCAGGGAGCAGTGATTGGCCACCTACTGGTCAGGGGAGCCAACAACATCCCAAGACTCAGCACCCACTTGGGGGGGGTGGTATCGGACCCGGGCCCTGTCCTCACCGGGCTTCCAGTCTCTGGCTGGCGGGAGGTGACCCTGGGCGCTGGGAGAGAGTGTAAGGCACAGAGAGGGTCACACTCCCTGAGTGCTGGTGGGTGCCCGGTGTGTCCGGGGGGGAGGGGGCGGTGTTTACTGAAGCCTCAGGACGGTGCACTAAGGTCCATTCTGCTGTGACACCGTTTCCAGATGAGGAACCGAGGCTCAGGTGCCGAGCTGGGCCTCCCTGGCGGTCAGGAGCCCCTGATCAGCTGGGCGTGGCTAAGCCAGCGGCACCCGAGCCCGAGGGACTACGGGCAGGAGCCAGGTTAAAGCTGAGACCCCACTGCCACCTCCTTCCCACACCCCAGAGCGGGTAATTCTTACTCCAGAATCATGAGGTAGTGCTGCCAGGACCCCCATTTTACAGATGGGGAAAACAAGGCTCAGAAAGGTGAAGCAACTTGCCTAAGGCCATACAAACAGACACAGATTAAAGATATAGATATAGATATAGATGATTTTTTTTTTTAATTTCAGAGAGAAGAAGGTAGAGGGAGAAATAGATAAAAACATCAGTGATGAGAGAGAATCGTTGATTGGCTGCCTCCTGCACACCCCCTACTGGGGATCGAGTCCACAACCCAGACATGTGCTCAGGCCAGGAGCAGAACCATGACCTTATGGCTCATGGATTGACACTCAGCCACTGAGCCACGCCGGCTGGGCCAGACACAGATTTTATTTTATTTTTTTAAAAAAAATATATTTTATTGATTTTTTTACCGAGAGGAAGGGAGAGGGATAGAGAGTTGGGAGAAACATCGATGAGCTGCCTCCTGCACACCCCCTATTGGATATGTGCCTGCAACCAAGGTACATGCGCTTGACTGGAATCAAACCTGGGACCTTTGAGTCTGCAGGCCAACGCACTATCCACTGAGCCAAACCGGTTAGAGCCAGACACAGATTTTAATCACGGGAGGCAGGGCTGCGAATGACCCGTTTCCATCAGCACATTCAGTCCATCGGCGGCAGGGAAGGAGGCAGGAAACTCGGTCGCAGCCTTGGCAACCAGACCCTCCTGTGTTATCTCCACGGGCGTCGGAGCCCTGGCTGAAAGGCTGGCATCGTCAGGCAGAACAAACCACCCAGAATGGGTTCAGCTTTCAGAGCTACATGTCAGTCACACTGTGGGATGACTCAGGCAACACTGGTCAGGAAGACCTTTTCCTCCGTGACCCAGAGGGGTCCCGTCACCCCTGGGGGCTCCTCCCCGGGATGGGTGCTTGGAGAAGAGCAGGCGAGGGACCCCGCCCCGGCCGGGCTGCCGCTGCTCCTGCAGAGAGAGGATGAAGATAATGCTCCTCCCTGTGAGCCGGCAAGCAGCCCCGGGCCTGGGCATAACACCTGCCCACGCGGACTCACACACACATGCTCACCGCAGCTTCACGCACAGCAGCCCAAATGAGAGGATGCCCAGCTGCCCGTCAGCGGGTGACCAGACACGGGATATCCCCACACAGTGGGCTGCTCAGCAAGGCAACGGGACCAAACGAGCTACAGACACAGGAGCGTGTGGATGAGGCTGAGATGAGGGCACAGGTACGAGCCCACGTATAGGCTCTCGCACAGGCGACACCAGCCCACAGTGGCAGGGGCGGGTCGGCGGTGGCCTGGGTGGAGGCTTCCGGGAAGAAGGCACACAGAAGACTCTCCAGGATGATGGAAACGTCCGATATCTTTATTTTTTTAATATATTTTATTGATTTTTTTACAGAGAGGAGAGAATCATCCATCAGCTGCCTCTTGCACACCCCCTAGTGGGGATGTGCCCGCAACCAAGGTATAATACATGCCCCTGACCGGAATTGAACCCGGGACCTTTCAGTCTGCAGGCCGATGCTCAATCCACTGAGCCAAACCGGCCTCAGCAACGTCCGATATCTTGACCTGGGTGGTGGTTCCAACTCGTCCAACGGCACACAGATCTGGGCGTTTTGCTAGACATAAATCATATTTTACGTAAATGAGCAGGTGCCTCTGCCCAGCCCTGGCAGCTCAGAGTCAGCCGCCTGGGCTAGGGCCCAGGGACATCTGTATTGCCAACAAGCAACCTTGACGGCCCCCCGTCTTCCCAGCCTGGCAGGTGCCCCCAAACTCTGATCACGAGTGTCTCTTCCGGCCAGGGCAGTGGAGTTTTTGAAGATGTCGAGGGCTTACTGTTATGTCTGTCTTTAAGCATAAACCAACGGTGGGGGGGAGAGGGGGTGTCAGCGTCTGGTCCCAGGGTGACTTCCGACAATCGCCAAGCCCAGCTCTAAGCCACAGACAGAGCATCTCAGCCTCCACGCTGATGCTGGCCACGGGCTGGGCGTCACAGGGCCTGCCCTGCCGGGAACAGGGGGCAGGGCTCCTGTGGAGGGCTGCAGGCGTCTGCCAGGCCGAAATCCCCACATCTCTACCCTTAGCTGTGTGCCTTTGGACAATGACTCGGCCTCTCTGACCGCCTCGTCTGTAAAATGAAGATGGCCGTACATCTTTCTTTGCAGTGCCTCGAGCAGGGAAGCATTTAGCAAATGTCGGTTATTGTTATTGGTGCCTGGTTGAATCCTTATAATAACCCTATCGCAGCCGTCGGCAAACTCATTCGTCCACAGAGCCAACTAGCAACAGCACAACGACTGAAATTTCTTTGGAGAGCCACATTTTTTAAAACTCAAACTTCTTCTAACGCCACTTCTTCCAAATAGACTCGCCCAGGCTGAGGTATTTTGTGGAAGAGCCACACTCAAAGGGGCAAAGAGCCGCAGGTGGCTCTCGAGCCGCAGATTGCCGACCACGGTCCTGTTGGTTTAGGTGCTATTCTTATCCCCATTTTACAGAGCCACAACCGAGGCTCAGAGAGGGCAAGTCCCTGCCCAGAGTCACACTGCTGGAAAACGGAGGAGCTGGAATTGGAACTTGGGGGGTGGAAGGGCGGAGAGGCTGCCTAACTCCTGTCGCTTTTCACTGCACCACACTGCCCTCAGCTCTGTGGGACGGGGCTCCCGTGATGAGCATCCATCGCCGGTTGAGTGAAGGACGCGCCCGCCCCTCTCCCGAAGGCCCTGTGTACTGGCTCCCAAAGCAGGTTCCAGTCCCAGCTCCTCCAGCTGCAGGGCTTTGGACATGTTGCTTCACCTCCTCCATTTCCTCATCTGCAAAACGGGGGCTCCTAGCAACCTTAAAAGGCTGTGGTGGCCGTGAACCGAGGCGATGGGTGTGCGGCAGACAGAAGGGCACCCCGCCCGTACACTTGTCAGCTTAACTTACCTGCGAGGTCGCTCACTCCGGGCTGTGACTGGGCTGGGTGGGGCTCAGGCTGCACCAGGACGGGAAGTTGTCCATCCTGCCTTCGAGGAAGTGCCAGGACAGTCTCCGGGGCACAGCAGGTGTGGCAGAAAGCCATCCTGCACCTCGTCCAGGGAACGGGGGGTGGGGTGGGGGTCTGTGACTAAGCCCTCTCTCAGATTCCCTCATGTTAAATCGCAGGCCTTCTTCACAGGCGTGTCCCCGTCTCGTAAGCATCCTGTTGATGCCGTTGGCAGAGAGGCAGGCTGGCATTTGCCGCTGGAGGAGAGGCAGGCTGGCATTTGCCATGGCATCTAAATACACTTCCGCGGCACCACCCAGCTTGCAGGCTGGAGGTGGGGTGGGTGGCAGGTGCTCAGGGTGGACAAACAGCCCTGTAGTTTGTTGATTTTGTGTGTATGTTATTTATTTTGCCTGCATCTTGGGAACCAGTGTGGGTTTCTCAAGCTCTGCCCTGTTTCCTTTGGATGGAAGACAAAAATACAGGGTAACTAGCAAACCGTGACACCCATCTGCCTGCCTGGGGCTTCTCGAGGGCCGGTTTATAAGTGAGAAATGAGTGAGCAGTCCCGGCTCAGTGCAGAGCGGCCACACCGCATGGCGCTGTTCGCACTCCTGCGCACGTCTTACCTGGGTGACCTTGAGGATGTGTCCGTCTGCCTCTCTGAGCCTCGGTTTCCTCACCTGTAAAATGGGCACCCACCTCACGGGAGCGGTTGTGAGATCAAACCGTGCAGGCCCAGTAAGGAGCATCCGTGTGCCAGGACACCTCTGAGCTGAGCTGGTCCGAGTTCTAGGTCCCTTGCCAGCTGGCTGCGTGGCCTTGGGCAGATCACTTCCCCTCTCTGAGCTTCGGGTTCTTCCTTTGCGAAAGGTGGAGAATCCATGTTCCTCGTGTGAAGGGTTTTGCTGAGGATTCGGTGAAGGAAGTGACTTTCCAAGGAAGCCAACCCAAGCTCCTGCTCAGGAACCAGAGGCGACAGTGCTGAGGACGTGATGAGGGGGCGGAGCTGTGATGGTGGGGTGTCTGGAACCACCCCATGGTGTGCTCTGTGGAGTGAGGCCCAGGGCAGACAGGAGAGGCCGTGGGAGGCAGGCGCCAGGTCTCCACAGATGGGCATGACTGGCCCAGTGGCTGTGGCAGGGAGGGCATGGTAGCCCCCGCAGAGGGCACAGAAGTGGCGGGCGCTTCTTCGCTTAAGCATGTTGCCCGTTGGACTCGTCTCTGGATCCGTGTCTGGAGGTGAAGGGTTTATAGCTAGTGGTCGGCAAACTCAGTCCACGGAGCCAAACATCAACAGCACAACGATTGAAATTTCTTTGGAGAGCCAAATGCTTTCAACTTAAATACCTTCTAACGCCACTTCTTCCAAATAGACTCGCCCAGGCCGTGGTGTTGTGTGGAAGAGCCACACTCAAGGGGCCAAAGAGCCGCAGGTGGCTCACGAGCCGCGGTTTGCCGACCACTGGTTTATATGGCAGCTGTCTTTGGGAACACGGGGATGGACAGCCCTGGCTTGCACAGATCCGATACAAAAATGAGATTTGCACAAAGCACACAAAGGGGTCCGGGTTCCCCAACAGCAGAATTCTTGGTTTTGTAGGTATGAACCCTAGGAAATCCTTTCCAACGCCAAGCACCCCTTGTGTGTGCAAACTCCCGTTCGATGTGCACATAAGGGGGCGGGATTGTACGGTGGCAGCCGGTGCTGTCACGGGGGCCAGGTCACGACCCCGCCCGGTCCCGGGTGGAGCCCTATTACCTATTTGCCTATGACCAGGTCACTCTGCCTATGACCAGCTCTGTGACCTGGTGTCATCGCCTCCGTTTCCTCACCTGTGCCGTGGGGATTATTGTAATCAGTCCCTGTCTCACCTCACAGGTTTCATGCAGAATTAACAAGATAATCCATGGAAAGAAGGTTTTTCTACCACCTCACCAGGGCACAATACCTGTGGCTGCTATTAATTCCAAAACTATGTGCAGAGCACCTCCTCTCTGCCCGATACCTCCGCCCTGGCCTGCCCGTGGAGAGCTTACCTTGGGGGTAGGGGGTGGGCGGAGACACGAAAGAACATAAACAAAGAAGGCGATCCCAGTGGCCATCACAGCCGCTTCAAAGCCAGCGGAGTTCTAAGATGGAGAGCCGCGTGGTCACGACTTGCAAACGTGTGGTTTGGAATGCCTCCACGTGATGGTGACATTTAGGTGACGGGCGAGAAGGAGCCAGTGGTGAGGGGCAGTGTGGGTGGCTGGGGCCCTAGGTGGGCGTGGGGTGGTCCAGAGCAGCTCTTTGCGGGCTTGGAGATGCGCCTCGCCCGTGGCAGTGCAGGCTCTGACCCAGCGGGTCCCGGGAGGAGCTGAGATTCTGCTTGTCTAGCCAGCCCCCCCGGCCACCGAGGCTGCAGGTCCGAGGACCTCTCTCTGCGTGGCCAGGACTAGAAGGAGGCAGAGGGGCCAGGTCTAGATGACAGAACCCCTGAAGGCAGGGGAGGAGATTGGGTTTTATCCTCAGGACAGTAGAAGCCGGGCAAGGGGGTGGGCAGGACAGAGGGCACTGTCAGAAGCTCCCTTTGCAAAACCGCCCCCTGGGCAAGGGCAGCCTGGAGACCCGCGAGGAGGCTGGGCGGTCGCCCCGGTGACGGAGCAGCAGCGAAGAGGCAGGAAGGAGGTTTATTTGAGATCTGTGGGCAGACAGGGCGGGCACCACCTGCCGAGGTGTTGAACGTAGATATTGTTAATAATCTTAATACACATTATCATCTGTGCTGCTTTTAAACTAATTAAGCCAGCCGTCCGGCGCGCGGTTTTCAGCCGGGGGCGTGCTTCCTGGGGGCAGCCCGGGGTCGTGGGTGAGATGGACCGGGAGCCCAGAGGAGGAGAACGGTGACCTGCCAGTGTGGGGACTGCAGAGGGTGCCGAGCCTCTCCTGGTCGCGGTTCAGGTGTCTGCAGAAGGGGGGGAAGGTAGGGCTGTGGGGAGGAGGAAATGAGATTGTGCACGGAACGAGCACAGAGACCAGCCTGGGACTGAGGGGCGTGGCAGGTAAGTGGGGCTGGAAGGGCCTGTGATCAGGGCTTTATCCTGGGGGCAACGGGGAGCCACGGCGGGATCTGGAGTGAGGGTGGTGTGATTGCATTTGCCTTTTGGAGAGCCCCCACCCCCTGCCACCCACGGAGAGCCGTGTGCAGGGGGCACGCTGGGAGGCCGGGAGGCCGTGGAGCAGGCCTTTGTGGTCTGCATCCAGGGGAGGTGTGCGGTCGGCTTGGGAAGCTTCGCAGGAGGTGGTGGCCTCTCTCCAGGGCCCCGCTTGGTCTATCCCCTGGTGCTTGGGCAGCCACTGCCGAGAGTGTGGGTGGCAGGGTACGACCTGGCACCCTGCTCTGGGTGCTCGGTGGCTCCTGGCTTATCTGTGTACACAGCCCGGACGGGGTGCGGCCCCTGTCATGGCTGCTGGGATGGCAGAGGCCTGGTAGCTAGCTGCCCAGGGGGAGCATGAGGCCCAGCACCAGATCTGCCCCCCTTCCCAAAGGTCCCCCCACCCCTATGCATCCCCCTACTCCACCCTTACCCCCACCCCCTGACCAGTCTCCCAACCATGCCCTCCCTGGCAGAGACCTGGTCTTCATTCCCCAGCTCCTTCCTGCCCTCTGTTCTCATTTCTCCCTCGTTTTACTTCCTTTTCTCTCCTTCTTCGGATTGTTGCTGCCACTTTGCTCCTTGCCGCCCTCTCTCCGCAGCGAGTCATCTCTCACAGTCCTTTCTCTGTGTGCCCCTCCTGGTCATGCCAGCTGGGGGGCAAATGCTGTGGACAGCTCGCTCGGGCCCAGCACGGAGCCCGGCCCGCAGGGCAGAGAGGCGGATCCCCTCGGGCGGTCTGCCCGGCCCCACGGCCCTGCTTCCCTTTCTCTGCGTGTGTGTCCGCTCGCTAGATGTGCTGTCAGCCGTGGCAATGACCGTTCCACGGGCAGGCCCAGCTTCTCCAGCCCGTACGCCCTGCTGGCCCCAGAGCGTCCCCCAGCCCGTGGTTTGTGACGCTGTCTGTTCAGTAGCGTGCTCTAGGGGGGTGGATAGGGGAGATTAGCCAGCGTCGGTCACTGCCACAGCCAATCTCATCTGAGTGACCCGGATGGTCATCCTCAAAACATCCCGGCTGAGAGGAGATCCAGGACCCGGGATCAGGCCTCGACGCGCCCTCTCCTGACCGCATACCTCGCAGGGGCTTGCACCTGTCGGCACCACGCTGGCCCCAGAAAGGGGGGGCGGGGGCACCTGGCAGTTTCGGTTTTGTTTTGTTTTTAGTCATATTTTATTTAACATTTTCACGAGGTAGAAGAGAGTGCGGTGGGTTCACACAACGGAAACTTGAGTCGGTCCAGCTGGATTCACAAGTTCACCTGGGGTCCCTGGGGCCCCGCTCCCTCCTCACCTCAGCTTTCTTTTTTTTTTTTTTTAATATATTTTATTGATTTTTTACAGAGAAGAAGGGAGAGAGATAGAGAGCTAGAAATGTCCATGAGAGAGAATCATCGATCAGCTGCCTCTTGCACACCCCCTACCGGGCATGTGCCCGCAACCAACGTTCATGTCTTTGACCGGAATCGAACCCGGGACCTTTCAGTCCGCAGATGGACGCTCTACCACTGAGCCAAACCGGTTTCGGCCTCACCTCAGCTTTCATTTCTGCCACCCCCCTCCCTGCTCCCCTGCTCGGCAGCTTCTCCCCTGGTGGGGACCAGATGGCCACCAGCCGCTGCAGGGGGGGAGGGGTACCCCACCAGCATTTTCTCCCCCAGGAGAGCTGAGTGTTACTGGTTCTGATTGGGCGGGGCCTGCCCTCTGAGAGATCTGATTGGCCAGGCCTGGCCATGCCCAGGCTTAGAGCCAGGAGGAGGGGACCTGGAGTTAGACGGGCACCCAGGACAGCTACATAGCACCCCAACCCCCACCCAGGAAGCCCTGGGCAGCTCCTCAGCCCAGTGTGGCGTCCCCTGGGGCCCCCGAGACCCTCCTGGGGAGGGACGAGTATGACACGCTCCAGAGAGCTTTGTGCCGTGGGGCCCACAGTGCCCTAGTCAGAGGTCCCTGCGGAGACGTGTTCTGTGACAATAGTCAGTGACCCTCAGGTGACCTGTTCGGGGGGGTTCCTATTTGATGCTGTGGCAGTCTCCACCGCCCTCCTGCTTCCTTTCCTTCTCCGCCGCCCCGCTTGCTTGCTTGCTTCTCTGCAGCTTCACTCCATTCTGCCGAGCCTGGCTTCCTTCTACATTGTCTTCAGTCTTCGCTCTGTGCCTGGATACGCAAATTAACCGCCGACTTGGTTTGGTTAATTTGCATACCCACTCCTGATTGGCTGGTGGGCATGGCGTGTTATCGTAGCAGAGGCACGGTCAATTTGCATGTTTCTCTTTTATTACTTAGGATGTGTTGTTGTTACTCTCGGAACTGCTCGGCGGCTGTCAGAGCTGAGGCTGGAAGTCTCTCCTGCCTCAGGGAGCAGAGTGGACCGCTGTGGACCCCCACCCCAGGGCTGCCTCGGCCGCAGTGACCCCAGTCTGTGCCCCGGAGTGCAGAGGCTGGCTTCCTCAGTGATCCTCCGATCCCAGCGCCCTGCAGCGGGGGCCAGGGTCCGGCCTCACAGAGATTAGAGCTCCGTGGCAGCCAGGCCCCCTGGGGGTGGTGATGGTGCAGCGTAGTTCCCTGCCTGAGGGACAGCGATGTGACTGGAGCACCCACAGGTGCACCAGAGGTCGTGACCCCTGCCGGGGGCTCCTGGGATTGAGGCGGACAAGCCCGTTAGAGCCGGAGGCCATCGTCCTGGGCCCATTCCCTCCTCTCAGTTAGGGGACAGGGAGCAGCCAGGGAGGTTTGCTGGCTCAGGTTAAGGGCCAACGTGGCACCTGGGCCCAGGAGGGGCTCTGAGTTGGGGGCCGGGTCTCGTGCCCAGCCTGGCTGTGGCAATCAGATAGACGGGCCCCGGGCAGCCCGAGAGCCCCTCGCAGTGCTGAGCAGAGTGGCGGAGGGCACAGGATGGACCTGCGACTCCTAACAGGTCACCTGGGACTCTGGAATTCCTTCGTCTTTGTCCCTGAGGGTCTGGGACAACCCCGTGCGTGGGGCCTTCGTTTCACTGCCATCTGCTCGCTTCTGCTTCTGACATCGGACAAAGGAGTGCCGTCTGGAGGGTGTGTAGACGTTTAAAAACCCCACTCTTTTTAAAGCTTGGCCTGGGGGTAGTTGAGAGGCAGGATCTCAGAGGGACTCTGGACTAACTGGTTCACAGCCTCGCTCTGCTACTCATTAACAGGAGACTTTGGGCAAGTTCCGTAACCTCTCTGGGCCTCCGTGTCTGCATCCCTGTCGGGGGCGTAAGGGAGATCACTGGGTCTGGCCCTGCCAAGGCATTAGGGGTGAGTGGATTAAATATCTGACCAAGTATAGCAGGCTCATTTTGAAGTGGATAATTGTATATGGGGCCACGAATGATGCTGTAACTATCCAAATGGCCCTTGGCAGGAAAAAGGCCCCGCGCCCCCTCACCCCACCCCACCCCCACTCTGTCACTGGCGATGGTGGTGGCGGCGTCTACATAAAGAGTAAGTGAGATAACCCGGACTCGGTGCGTGTTAGCTCTTCTCGTCGCAACATAGGGATGCACGTCCTTCAAAAGGAAAGGCCAGCCGAGACCGGTTTGGCTCAACGGATAGAGCGTCGGCTTGGGGACTGAAGGGTCCCGGGTTCGATTCCGGTCAAGGGCATGTACCTTGGTTGCGGGCATATCCCCAGTAGGGGGTGTGCAAGAGGCAGCTGATCGATGACTCTCTCTCATCGATGTTTCTAACTCTCTTATCTCTCTCCCTTCCTCTCTGTACAAATTCAATAAAATATATTTAAAAAAAAAAAAAAAAGGAAAGGCCAAATGGGTAGTCCCCCAGTGTGTCACCTGGTGGACATTGTTTATTCCGGAGTGGGGGTTTTTGTCTTGGGGAGTCTGTGGAAGGCCAATGATCCCCTGAAATTGTACAGGGCAGTGCCTAGACCCCTAATGCAAGGCGACCAGACTTCCCACTTTTGGGACTTTTTTTTAAAACACCACGGGATGCGGGACAAATTGTTAAAAATCAGGACTGTCCCGCCAAAAGCGGGATGTCTGGTCACCTTACTCTAATGGTAAGCTGAATAATGAAATTATTAATGATACCTCCCCCCTCCTCCCTCCCTCCCTCCTTTCCTCTCTCTCTCTCTCTCTCTCTCTC
Organism: Pipistrellus nathusii; assembly: GCA_963693515.1. Taxonomy (NCBI): domain Eukaryota; kingdom Metazoa; phylum Chordata; class Mammalia; order Chiroptera; family Vespertilionidae; genus Pipistrellus; species Pipistrellus nathusii. Next base: position 7,683,337 of record OY882859.1, read on the forward strand.
TCTCTCTCTCTCTCTCTCTCTCTCTCTCTCTTATTCACACACACACACACACACACACCCCTATAATTGTCTCACCTAATATGGTCAAAGGCCTTTGCAGAGTCACGTTATATAAGAGGCAGACAGGAGGGACCCTCTGAGAGGAAGGATGGAGCGGAGGTCGGAATCAGAAGGGAGCGCTTTGAAGTTGGGGCAGGGGAGGCAGGAATCAGGGGTCTCTGGGAGTTGAAGAGGCCAGGGCCTGGGCTCCCCGATGCCCTCCGGAAGGAATGCAGCCGCCGCACCTGGCTCGTAGGCTCTGACCTGCAGACTGTAAGGGAGTGAGTGACCTGATGTTGCTTTAAGCCACGTTTGTGGTCACTTGTCACAGCAGCACGGGAAGCAAGCGTAGCCCTTGTCACGGAGGGTCCGTGGTTTTCTTGTGATACTGAAAGGAAGGCTGGGTACTGGGAACCATGAGCAGGCGAAGCAGAACCATGCCGCCTGGGATGCCAGGCTGGCTAGCCAGTGCCTCAGCCCAGGCGGGAGAAGGGGAGGTCCGGGGGCACTGTGCCCGCAGGTGACACCGGCCTCAGCCGGCGGTGTCTGGCGCACCCCGGGAGGCCATGGCCTTTTCCCGCACTTCCCTGGCCCACCTGGCGTTTAGGGTCAGAACGCAGAGGGGAAGGCCGGCTGAGAGGTGCCCTCAGAAGCCCCTGAGGAACCATTGGCACCTCAGGAGGTTCACCAGCGGCTTATCCAGAGGATTGTCAGCGAAGACAGTAAAAGGAGCCCTAGCGGCTTCGGCTCAGTGGAGAGAGCGTCAGCCTGTGGGCTGACGGGACCCGGGTTTGATTCCGGTCAAGGACACATGCCCAGGTTTTGGGCTCCATTCCCCAGTAGGGGGCGTGCAGGAGGCAGCCCATCAATGGGTCTCTTTCACCATTGATGTTTCTCTCTCTCTCTCTTTCTCTCCCTCTCCCTTCCTCTCTGAAATCAATAAAAAACATATATATATATATATATATATATATATATATATATATATATTTTTTTTTTTTTTTTAAAGGAAGAAAACAAAAGGAGTCTTTTTCAATTCCAGGAGACTTTAGGGTTAATGTTGGGGTTTAGGGTTAGGGTTATGCAGATGTCCTCCTTCCCTCGGTGCGCCATGCTTGAGCACTTACTGTATACCCAGCGCTGGACAGTTAACATGGATAAACATTCACTCTTCAGCCCTGGGAAGGGGGTTCTGTCTGTCTAGTCACCCCTGGCAGGGAGGGGGTTAATTCCAGCCCTCCACAGACCGTGCCTCGACACAGGGGGTTCCAGGACCCCCCCCCCCACCAGGCTGCAGGAGCCACGGGGGCGAAGGCAGTGGAAGCATTGGCCGTGCCGGGGAGCTCGGGAGCACTCGGCCGAGGGCAGTTCTTGTTGTTTTTTTCCCCCGACATGAAGGAGGTGCCGAGCCCCCCAGAGCGAACCCCGCTCTCCTCGGCCTGCCCCTCCCCTCCCCCGCTCCTGCAGGCGGCCATGTTTCAGCCTCAGTTCCAGTTTTATGATTAAACATCCCAGCGTCAATTATTTACAATACTCCCAGATGAGTATCAGGGCTGCAGAGGCCCGGTGAGTCACATGGGGGAAGCCGGTTTTTATGGAGGGGAAAGGACACGGAGGAAAATAAGGAATCTGCCTCCTGCCCACGGGGACCAAGGTCAGCCTCGGAAAGGCTTCCCGCAGCCGGGGCGTGGGGGGGCTCTCCGTGGGCACGGGGGGGAGGGGCATGGGAGTGTGCGTGGGAGGGTGGAGGGGCATGGGAGTGTGTGGGGGGATGGAGGGGCGTGGGAGTGTGTGTGGGGGGGTGGAGGGGCATGGGAGTGTGGGGGGGGTGGAGGGGCATGGGAGTGTGTGGGGGGGATGGAGGGGCATGGGAGTGTGCGTGTGGGGGGTGGGGGGAATGGAGGGGCATGGGAGTGTGTGTGGGGGGGGTGGGGGGCATGGGAGTGTGTGTGGGGGGTGGGGGGGCATGGGAGTGTGTGGGGGGATGGAGGGGCATGGGAGTGTGTGTGGGGGGATGGAGGGGCATGGGAGTGTGCGTGTGGGGGTGGGGGGAATGGAGGGGCATGGGAGTGTGTGGGGAGGTGGAGGGGCATGGGAGTGTGGGGGGGGGTGGAGGGGCATGGGAGTATGTGTGGGGGGATGGAGGGGCATGGGAGTGTGTGTGGGGGGATGGAGGGGCATGGGAGTGTGTGGGGGGGTGAGGGGCATGGGAGTGTGTGTGGGGGTTGGGGGGGCATGGGAGTGTGTGTGTGGGGGGGTGGAGGGGCGTGGGAGTGGGGAGGGAGGGAGGGAAGGAGGACGACAGTGTGCTAGCTCTGCAGCCAGACACATCTAGCTTGAATCTTTGCTATGTGTTTGCTGTGTGACTTTGAGCAGGTATCTTAACTTCTCTGAGCTTCAGTTTCCTCGGCTGTGAAATGGAGGTTGTTCGACTTTCTCACTAGGGTTCTCGGGGAAACTTAAATGTGCTATGAAATAATAAGACCAAAACGTAATCCTATTCAATGAATCATGGTAATGAGCATTAATCCACATATATAAAGTTTGCTGATGTTACAAGTAAATAAAATTACTAATGGCAATACATGCATTGGGAAGCCCAGGGCCTGGCCCTTGGTCAGCACTTGGGAAGAGGGTAAATGTTGTTGCTACCATTGCAAGATGAAAAAGGAATTGGGCCGAAACCGGTTTGGCTCAGTGGATAGAGCACCGGCCTGAGGACTGAAAGGTTCTGGATTCGATTCCGGTCGGGGGCATGTACTATGGTTGCGGGCACATCCCCGGTGCGGGGTGTGCAGGGGGCAGCTGGTTGATGTTTCTCTCTCATCGAGGTTCCTAACTCTCCCTCTCTCTTCCTCTCTGTTAAAAAAAAAAAAAAAATCAATAAAATATATTTTAAAAAGAAAAAGGAATGGGTGTGACAAGTGGCTTCCTAAACATTGGAAGCAGGAGGGCTGGGGGCTTGAGAAAGCAGCCCTGGCTGGAATGCTTCCAGTAGAAATTGGAGGGAGAAAGAAGGTGTGGGAGGGGGGGAGGCAGAGGACGGGACGAGGTCAGCTGTGTGCCAAGCGGGCTCCTGGCAGAAGGTCTGGGAGCCACTTCCATGGCTAAACAAGAACATGTCCAGATATGGGCAGGAATAACTTTCTCCCGCCGGGTGCTAATCTCCAGCATCAGGGCCGGCCCGCCAGCGGCCTGGGAACAGCGAAGGCCCTGAGCCGGGAGCCGGCGGCCTGGCCCGGCCGCAGAGATCCCCCTGCTGCCGCCACACACTCGGGCCTCGGTTAAACCCCCTCACTAAGGACCACGGAAGCCTGGGGCCTGTTTTGTCCGCGGGCCGGGGACCTGAGCCCATGGGAACTCGGGGTGCCTGTGGATACAGCCCTGGAGCGAGTGCCTTTTATCCCGGTTTCATCCCGGCAAAGAGCGGGTGTGCACCTGGCTGCTGGAGGGCCCCGGGTTAACGTGTAACCGGGTGGAGGAGGGCAGCGCCCAGCCCCCGCCAGCCTGGCACACGAGCAGAGGGTGCAGCCCTCACAGGGGATCGGTGTGATCGGGATGAGGAACTGTGCCCCATCAGCCAGCTATCGGGGAAGCAAACAGTCAGCGGGGCGGGCGCCGAGGAAGGTGTGAACTTGAACGTTGCCTGCTTTCATTTTTCATTTCCTGTGCCCGCTCAGCCGCACACGGCGACTGAGAACAACGCTCGTTTGTTCTCGGCGGTTCCGGAGGTCGGAGTCCACACACAGCCGGTTCCATGGCAGGAACAGATCCTTCGGGGCCTCTAGGAGCCCCGTGCCCCCTCCGTTCAGGCCCCTCTTCTCATCTCGCCAGCCTCTTGCTTCCGTCGTAGGTTGTACGTCCTCCTCCCTCCTGTGGCGACACTTGGGGTTGTAACTAGTGGACCCACCTGGATAGCCCCAGCTAACCTGCCCGTCTCGAGATCCTTCCTTCATCGCATCCGAAAAGTCCCTTTTGCCACGTAAAGTGCCAGTCAGGGTCCCAGGGACTGGGGTCTGGATAGCTTCCGGGGCCATTCCTCAGCCCCCCGCATGCCTCTCCCCGAATTCAGGGTGAGAAACACAGGGTGGTGAGTGGCAGATGCCTCTGAGCTGGACCCCAGATTCTTCTCCAGGGTGATTGGCCAGGAGCCGGCCCCCACCCCTCCTCGGCCTCTGTAAGAACAGATGGGTGCTCGCCTCCCTCCGCGGGCTGTCGTCAGCCGGCCCGTTCAGAGCAGGCGCCCCGTGGATTCATTGCTTTCAGCCTCTTGTCCCTGCCTTAGGGCATGGTGCAGGCTCCCTCTGCCTAGAACTGTGGTCGGCAAACTGTGGCTCTCGAGCCACATTTGGCTCTTTGGCGCCCCTTGAGTGTGGCTCTTCCACAAAATACCACGGCCTGGGCGAGCCTATTTGGAAGAAGTGGCGTTAGAAGGTGTTTAAGTTTAAACAATCTGGCTCTCCAAAGAAATGTCAATCGTCGTTCTGTTGATAGTTGGCTCTGTGGACGAATGACTTTGCCGACCACTGGCCTAGGAAGCCCAGGTTTCCGTATGGTTCCCCTGCAGGTCTCTGCTCAGACATCTTTTCTCGCTGGCTGTGTTGTCTGCCCATCATATTTTTAAAAATATATTTTATTGATTTTTTTTACAGAGAGGAAGAGAGAGAGAGAGAGAGAGCCAGAAACATCGATGAGAGAGAATCATCGACCAGCTGCCTCTTGCACACCTCCTACTGGGGGTGTGCCCGCAACTAAGGTACGTGCTCTCGACCGGAATTGAACCTGGGACCTTTCAGTCCTCAGGCTGATGCTCTATCCACTGAGCCAAAACTGGTTTTGGCTGCCCATCATATTTTAAAGTCACCGCTTCCAGCACCGCCGCCCACCTCCCAGCACCATTTCCCTCCAGCCTGTCCTCCTTCTAGCATGTTCTCCAGGCTGGTTCTCTGTGAGCTCCATATCGGGGGACAGGCCTCCTCTCTGTTTGGGCCATGCTTCTCTCCCCAGCGGGAGAGCACGTGGCAGGTGGCAGGTGCTCAGTTAATACTCTGTAGAGTGAATGAATAAACACTCAACACTGTGACCTCGTTTCGCATAAAAGCCCCATGAGGTAGACCCTGTCCCGTTCCGCTCTTCCCATGAGCCACGGGGGCTGGCGGAGGTAAGAATTACGATGTCTCCGTAGCTGTTCGGGGCAGAGCTGAGCTAGGAACGCAGCCTCCTGCAGGCGCCCACACCGGGATGGCCTCCGAGAGAGGGGGCGGGGGGTGTCTGTGCTCAGATTCCAGCTCCCCCTCTGCCCTCTTCTACTTTTTGCTGCAAAATGCCTCTTGGGGACGAGGGACCAATTGAGTCACATCGGTGTCCAGACGATGCCCGGGGCACAGGAGCTGGGCGAGCAGCCAGTGCTCTGACCGGGTGCCTCCAGCCTCCACTCCCGCCTCCCAGACTCCGGCCCGAGCTTCGGGCCTGATGCTCTGGTCCCTGGAAGGCCCTCGCGCCCAGAGGGTCGCCTCGGTGTCCAGGTCATGTGGCCAAGCTTCGTTACAGGGATTGGCCCTGCGTGGCGTAGCTAAGCTTGGCCAGAAGGCTGGGGTTCCATTGCCCCCCGGGATGAGGAAAGTCCCAACAGGGGATTTTGTGCACAGGACACCCCTCAGGAGCTGTGAAGCCTGGGGCGAAGGCCTCGACCTCTCTGCCCCGTGCAGTCAGGGACAACGTGGACCAAGGTGAGGCCGGTCACACCTCCTCGGAAGCTGGATGGGCAGAATAAACAAGCTCGCGTGTGCAGAGCACTCCGTGTGAGCCCGAAGGCGGCAGATCTGTTGCTGAGCAGATGCGGGGCCCGCAGGCTGGGCCGGCTGGTGGCCATCTCCCGGGCTCAGCTGCCCAGCCCCGCTTGCCAGATGGAGAGGCCACGGCTGGCTCATCCCCGGGCCTGGAGGAGGGTCCAGGGGTCAGGGTCACTCTGAGTGGACGGTGACGGGAGCTCTGACTGCTGCCCTGCACCCGTGAGCACCAGCGGGGAGCACGCAGATGTCACGTTTCCCGAGAAACACGGACTGGGGCTGGAGACCGGGCGCCTGGAGCCGGCCTTCCTGATAGGACCATGTGCAGGCCCCGGCTCAAAGGGGCTCAGAGGAAGACATGCCCCCTCCCCCCACAAACTCCCAAAGAAAAGATCCCGGATTGGTTCCCGGCTCCCGGAGTCTTCAGAGGGAGTGTGTCCTCCCTTACTTCTCAGCCAGCAGCTCCGAGCTGTCAGGACCTGTACCACCACCCAGGCTTAGCTCTGCAGTCAGTGCCTTAGCCCCAGCCCTTCCTCTAGAGCAGTGGTCAACAAACTGCGGCTCTTGAGCCACATGCGGCTCCCGAGCCTCCGTTTGCCACTCTGTTGACTAATGAGTTTGCCCACCACGGACCTAGACTCTTGATTCCAATAATTACAGGCTGTTGTGGTTCCTTGTGATTAAGCCCCTATCCTGTTGACTCATTAGTCAACAGAGCGGCAAACTGTGGTTCGAGAGCCGCATGTGGCTCTCAGCCGCAGTTTGCAGACCACTGCTCTGGAATACCATAGTCTTCTCCTTCCCCCGACTCCACCCAAGCACGTTTACAGGTTCCTGCAGGCGCTGTGGGGCTGCCGTCTTATCCTCCTGCTCCCCGCCCCGACCCCTCACTAGCCCTCGTCGCTCTGTCTGTGGACTTGTCATTGGGCCCCCCTTCAGCAGGACTGCTTAGAGATTAAGAGCGTGGGTTCTAGGATCGGGCGTGTTTATCTCTGCTTGTACAGGCTGTGTGGCCTTGGACATGTGGCTTTACCTCTCTGAACCTCAACCACAAAATAGACTCATAGCTCTTAAGTGGTTATACTCAGGAGGAGCTCCACGGGGGCCTGGCAGAGTCGGTGCTCACCGCACGCTCACTCTTACCCTGAGGTCGCCTTCCCTCCCGTGAGTGCGGGTCACCTGTCTTCCTGCGGGACTATGAAAGCATGCCCCACGCGCCTCTGTGCCCCCCAGAGCCCCCAGCACATGGTTAGAGGCCCAGGAATCGTGGGGATCAAACTCTTTTAAAAGCCACTTTAAAAGGAGTGCATGGCCGAAACCTGTTTGGCTCAGTGGATAGAGCGTCGGCCTGCGGACTGAAAGGTCCCAGGTTCGATTCCGGTCAAGGACATGTACCTTGGTTGCGGGCACATCCCCAGTATTGGATGTGCAGGAGGCAGCTGGTCGATGTCTCTATCTCATTGATGTTTCTAACTCTCTGTTCCCTCTCCCTTCTTCTCTGTAAAATATCAATAAAATATATTTTTTAAAAAGGAGTGGATGCCTGCCCGTCCTCGTGCATCTGTGATCAAGTGTCTCTAAGAATGAACTGTGCCACGTTCGCTCCTGGCCTGCGGGTCCTGCCCACAGGGTGGCCCACGGAAACTCGGCTTTGTGGGGGCTGGGGTGGAGCCAGGGACAGGAGGTGGGCATCAGCGTCCTCGAGATGTGATTGTGAATCTTGACGCTGCTGCTTCCGGCTGTGTGGCCTCAGGCCAATCACTTGGCCTCTCTGAGACTCAGAGGCAGAGGGCTAATGGTTTGTGAGGGGTGGCTGTGAGTGCGGGACGTGGGGCATGCTTTCATAGTGGCTGTGGTCTGATTCGTGGTCTCAGTTGATGCTGATTTCGTTTTTGTTGCTGCTGGGGCTTCTGTTCCAATCACACGCTGCTTCATGACGGGGTCGTGCCCGAGGAATGCGTGGTCCTTGTGCGAGCATCACAGAGGCACTTACACAAACCGGGGTGGTGCAGCCCGCTCCCCACCTCGGCGCTAAGGTGCAGCCTGGTGATCCTGGGCTGCAAGCCTGCACAGCAGGCTCCTGTACTGAATTCTGTAGGCAACCTAGAATTGGTAGCTGTGTGTCTCAGCATAACTAACACGGAAATGTACAGTAAAAACACAGTGTACAGCGTAAAACGGTGCACCTGGGCAGGGACTGACCGTGACTGGGGCCTGCAGGACTGGAAGATGCTCGGGGAGTCAGTGAGTGAGTGGGAAGGCCTAGGGCCTTACTGGACACGCTGCAGACTTAATCCCACTGTCCCCCAAGTCCTCCCCGGCTTCCTTCCGACAGGGTCAGAGGGAGAACACGGAGCTGTCAGCGCTGCCCCGTGAACTGGGTGGAGATATGGAGGGGAAACAGGCTGGGTGGGACACCGAGCACCATAACAGTGACCGTCAGGAGGAGTGAACAGCGGCCTGAGGGTCAGCAGGAATGAGAAGCCAAGACGGAGGGGGAAGGAACATAGCACTGCCAGGGCCACGTGGGTGGCTCCTGCCTGCTGGAGCAGCGGTCAGATCCAGGAACTTTGTGGTGGTTCAGTATAAAGAAGGTGTTAACACGGAGAGAGTGTAGAATCGAGGACTCACTGTTTTGACTTTGGAAATTTGTTTTGGGTTCCACGGGTCCTATCCTATATAATAAAAGGCTAATATGCAAATAGACCGAACCGTGGAATAACTGGACAACCAAATAACCGGTTGCTATGACATGCGCTGGCCACCAGGGGGCATGTGTAGAACATGGCTGGTGTTGGCTGCGGCGGGATGGTGAAGCAGGTGAATGGGGATGCCAGACCAAGGCGGGGTGCCAGTCGCTGTCGCCGGAAACAATGTTACCAGGGCGAGCCTCTGGTGGTTACTGAAAATTCTTTGCTCCCACGTACCATGGTCCATCTGGCGCACGCACTTGCTGCTGGTGCCGGCCCCACTCACACCCGTTGTCAATGCCAGAGCCACTACTCATACCCACTGCCAGTGTCTGGTGCCGGTCCTGATCACTCAACGCCATCAGCGGTGTCTGCCAGCCTGATTGCCCCTGAGGGCTTCTCCACCTCCCCCTGCTCCTGAGGGGCAATCAGGGCAGCAGTCGCTTCTGGAACCAGCTCCAATCACTCTGTGCCAGCAAGTGGGGCTGGCACCATCAACCAGCGCGTGGGAGTGGCGGGATCGGAGCTGCCCGCAGACAGGGGACCAGGCTGCAGCAAGAGGCGCCAGGCAGGGCCAGGGAGGATGGGCTGAGACCCACCCCTGTGCTTACCACAGCCTCGCGGCCCACAGTTCCTTTCAAGGGGCAAGAATTTGTGCTCTGGGCCCCTCGCCTGGCATAAAAGGCTCTCTCTGGCACGGAGCTGGTGGACGAAATAAAACGATCTATGCTTTTCACCATCACAGCCTGACAATGTTCCCAACGTCCAGGGACAGGCTGGCCCAGAGGAAGGGAAAACCTTTATGGGAACGGCCGTGGACTTCACACGGGTTCAGGTGGCTCCCGTGGGCTTGCGTCCGTGGACAGGACCTCAGGTCCTCACCAGCGACCTACAGCCGGGTCCTCCGAAGCCCACCAGCCGGGCCTGAGGCTGCCGCACCCTCTGACCATGCAGCGCTGGGGGCGGGCTCCTCGGGGAAGAGACAGGCCAGGGGCTGAGGGACTGGGGTGCAATCCGTGCGCTCAGAATGGAGGTGCTGTGAGCGAGAGGGAGTCTACTGCCAAGCTCCAGACGCTGTTCCCATCAGAGAAAAAATCCCCCTGAACCACACAGCCTTCATTTCTCACCAAAAATTCAGTAATCCCGTGGAAACCCCGTCCAATAGGCGGTCAGTCTGTCGTTGACGGAAACCTCGTTCCGTGGCTCATGACTGCCCCGTCCCTACCGCTGTCAGCCCTCTGCCTGGCGGATCGCTGAACAGCCTCTTTCTCCCGTTGCTCCTGCTCAGGCTGCCCCCCTCCCTCCCCATGACTCATGCTCACAGGGCTTGCATTGCTCCCGCAAGCGCAATCCGCAGGAACCTGTTCTGATGAAGCGGGAACCCGACACCCTTTGACCTTGGCTCTTGGGATGTGGCCTGAAACTCAGGACTGAACAGCGGCAGCCATAGCGGCTGGGAGCCTGTCCCTGGGCCCACGCCCTCCCGCCGCCTGGGACTGGAACGTGGTGACCAAGTGCTTGTGGGCTGGAACGTGGCCGCAGGGCCCCGCTGAGTCCTTCCTTTGTGGTGGGAACGCAGCGCGGCCCGGTCCCCATGCGTGAATGGCATGGGGATCCCGTTCCCGGTCCTGCAGCTTGGCAGGAAGAGGCTGGGCGCAGGCAGGACGGTCAAGGAGCCTCTTTGTTGTGGGGCCGGTCACCAGCCAGACACCCCGGCTGCCGAGAGCTCCCCCAGCGCCGGCTGGGCCTGGTGCCTCCGGGACTGTGTCTCCTGGGGCCACAGGGCAGAGCTCAGCAGCCAGGCGAGGTCCAGATCCGATCCCCGGTTCCCAGACCACGTTCTGAAGAATGTCTGGGGCTCAGGGAGAAGGGGGCAGAGCTGCTTCCTCTTGTTGGATTTTATTTATTTTTAATATATTTTATTGATTTTTTTTTTTTACAGAGAGGAAGAGAGAGGGATAGAGTTAGAAACATCAATGAGAATCATCGATCAGCTGCCTCTTGCACACACCCCCTATGGTTGTGCTGGGAATGCACTGTAACCCCGATGACTAAATGAATGACTATCTGGCGAGCCAACACATTTAACCCACGTCCCACATGAATGGAGGGAAATTCCCAGCTCAAGGCTGGCACCGAGGGCGAGAGGAGGAGAGGGAGCTAAATTTTCACGAGGACCTGGATCCCGAAACCTCATCGTATGCAGATGGTTTCCCAGCGGCGAGGGCAAGGTGCCCAGATAGAACATGATTTCCGTTCTGACCTGAGAAGGGGACCCTGTCACTCTCCCTTGGTGGGAGATATGCAAAGTGTGAGGAATAATAACACCCACGTACCCTCCACTCTTCCCCTTCCCACCCCACCCACGTACTCCACTGGGCACCATGGCCACAGCTCATCCTTTCTCCTGGGCCAGGCCCTTAGTTGAATTTTCCGTGGGACCCCCGTTGAATAGGCAGTCAGTCTGTCAGTGGCTCATGGTTGGGACTGGAACTTGGTGACAAAGTGCTTGTGGGCTGGAACTTGGCCACGAGGGCCCCACTGAGTCCTGTTTGCTGAGATTTTGTTCAGGACCCTGGTGTCTATGCGTGTGGGTCAGATCGGCCTGCCATCTTCCTTTCTCGCCTGGTTCGTGTCTGGGTTTGGTATCAAGGTCATACATGCCGGCATCCTATGACCCAGGGGAGCGTTTTCTCCTCTTGTAGCCTCTGGAGCATGTAAAAGGAGGATAGAACCATGGGAGGGTTTGGGAAATGTAGCTACTGCGTTGGTATCCCTCTGTAACCCCACTTCGTTGGTACAGAATGTTGGCTTCTTTGGGTACAACCTTCCTTGCATGTCCCCCCTACCCATACCCGAACTCCCGAAACACAATGGGTGCTCCCGGCATGCTTACACCGCTGTCTCTGCTTTCTTACAGGCGGGTCCTCCCTCAAGGCTGGAGCATGAAGCATTGTCCTCAGGCCTTTCGGGAGCCGCCCAGGTAACCACAGGTGAGCCCCCTCTCTTAGCTGCTTCACGATTCTTCTTGAAAACCCAGGCCTGGGGTCCCTCCCTTCACCCGTGGGACGGCCTTGACCATGAGCCATGGAAGGTCCAACGCCAGGGTCCGGAGGTGCACTTGGCGGAGCTGGGACCCCTCGGGTCCTGAAGCGGCCCCCAGGCCGCTCTGTTTTGGGAACATGTCAGACCCAACGTGGTCCAAATCCTTCGTGCACAAAATTAGCTTCTTTCCATCGTTTTCAAAGGGAAAGAACGCCACACTAAATATAACACGGGCCGGCGAGCCAGAAACAAAGATAAATAGCCAGGCTGCACCTCAGGGAGCCGGGTGTTCACATCTCCCTTCCCCCAGTCCCGCGAGGCCAGTGGGACCCTGGCTCCTGGGGCAGAGCCACCGACCAGCCACCTGAAGCTGCCGCTGGCCACATCACCCCGCCGTGAGCCCCCAGAACAAAACCCTTTATTTCACTTTCCTTTTCAGAAAGCAACACGTGCACATTTCTGGGGTTTTTCCTGAGTCTCATTTTGGCCGTGAGAAAAAGAAAGGAAAACCAAACTAATCCCATCATGCAGAGAAAATAACTGTAAACATCACGGTGTGTGTAATCCAGGGTTTTGCAATGCACTGTGACTCGTGTTTCTCAACCACTCTTTCCCATTGTCCCCGAAGGACTCTTTATAAACTCTCTTTTTGGGATGCTCCCAGACTCCCCAACCCCCTCGCCCCCCGACCCCATGGAATTTTAATACCTCGGAGGCACTGTTGGTTTATGGGCCACAGACCACTCAGGTGTCTAAGATTATGACACCATACCCCCCAAAACCAGTCTTTCCCCTTGTGGGTGATCTCACCCCATTCAGAATGCAGACTCTGTACAGTATTTAATAACAAAGCTTTTCTATAAGAACTTACTACATGCTGGTGACCTCCTGTCCCGGATGCTTTTACTTAACGTTAACTCCCCTATGATAGGAGGGCCAGCGAGCTTATCTCCATTTCACCGTTGTGGAAATTGAGGCACAGAAAGGTTAAGTAATTTGTCCAAAGTCACACAGCTAGGAAGGCACAGAGGGAGGATCTGAGAGCACAGGCATCCTGGCTCCAAAGTCCACACTTAACCACCCCCAGCTGTGTTGCCTTGTAACAACGCATTCTGATTGTAAAAAAATTAAAAAAATTAAAAAAATAAAAATACAGAAACAGAGAGTAACAGGGACAGTTGCCAAGGCCCCTCACTCCCCAGAAGCAACCGTTGTTACACATTTGGGATGTGCCCTCACCTGGGGTTCTTACGCGTGTTTGTAGATATGAAAATATACTGTCTCTTTTTTACTTTCACCTGAGTAGGGCCATCCAGTCTTTTTCTCTCACACATTCAGATATACACATCTGTGTAGATAGGCTTTTTAAATTAGCGCCACGCTGAGCACACCATTCTTTTAACCTTGCTCTTGGACTTTAAAATGTGACATTGGTTGCCTGGAGACCATAATTTACTAAGTGCATGTTTCATTTCTCCAGACCTAGGTTGTTGGCTGTTTAAGTCGTGTCTGGCTTCTCACTCGCATAAAGCTGTGATGGGCATCCTCTCCTTACATATAATCCGTAGACGTTGGATTGCAGAACCAAAGGCTCTAAACACTGCGGAAACTTCTGATCCGTAAATGCCAGCACTGACCACCCAGAGAAATGGTGTGACATTGCCCATCCCAACACCCTCACCCACCCACCCTGAGGCCTAGAACGTGTGGGTCCTGGCGTGTTCCTCTCTGCCCCGGACTCTCATCTTGGGCCTGTTTCCTCCCTGACCAAATAAGGCAGCGCCTGAATGGGAGAATTCACGAGGGGGCGGCCGAACACACACACCATCAGCCTCCCAGACACAAAGCCACCTGCCGGGGCCTCACAGGTGCTCGGTTTGTGGCTTTTTCGCCTACTATGCTAGCAAAAGCCTCAGGCTGCACCGCTCTGCCACTGTGCCCTCCGCCTCTGCCTGGTCTCAGGTCCATCCGGCAGAAGTTTCTAGGGCCGTCAAACCCCTCCTCCTGACCCTTGCTGGCTGTGAGCGACATTGTGAGAAACCAGTGTTCTTGTGCTTACGGCAGACTGTTCCGCTGGTCCCACTCTATCTGCAGCAGGACCCTGTGCCCTGCATGTCACACACATGCACAACTGTGCACATACACACACACACACACACACACACACAGGATCCTACACCATTCACACACATGCATATGCACATAGGTGCACACACAATGTAGCGGGTGCAGGCCCTCTGGGTGCCAGTGGGACATCCATCTTGCAGAGACTTTCCATACTCCCTCCAGCCCAGCTTAGGACCCTGGCTGCCTAACTGCGCAGTTCCTGTATTTTCTTCCCACTTTATGGTTGTTCCTTGTAGACTGTTCGCTGCTGCCCGGAAGCCCCACCCACCCTTACCCTGCTCACCCGTGTTTCTCTCAGGCCTGGGACTGCTTCGCAGATGCACAGAAATGTGGTGGGCGAGGGAAGGGCGGAGAGGAAGAAACAGACTTCAAGCTGATGAAGCATGTTATCCCAAATACTTACAGAGTGTTGTCTAACAGAACGGTCAGTGTCAGAGTGAGGCCGTTGTTTAATGAGAAAACAGCTCCAGAGCACTGGGTTTCAGGCAGCCTGGTTAGCCGTCCTCCGGGGAAGATCGGAAAGAATGCGGAGCTGAGAGGAGGGCCCTGCCCATCTAAACATCCGCGGGCGTTTGCTGCCCGCAGAGGCTGCTGTCTCGCGGGGTCAGCACATTGAGGAGTGGTCACCAGGGAGCACCGCTTCCTCATGGATTTCCGGCCGGGTCCCTGGTCCGTTGCATGCTACACATGACCTCTGAGTCTCCTTTGAGCTGGGGGAGGGGGAGAATCCTGACTCTGCTTTCATGCTGTTTGGACGCTTGCACTTCCATGCTTGTCAGCCTGACACTGAAGGAACAGATAATGGATAAGTATCTCTCTCTCTCTCTCTCTCTCTCTCTCTCTCTCTCTCTCTCTCACACACACACACACACACACACACACTCGCACGCACACGCGTGAGCTTTGTTTGCTCGTCCTCCTTGGCCCCTGGACGTGTCCCAGGCTAACCCTTCAGGTGACTTGCTCACGTGGCCCACTCGCCGGCCAGGAAGTGGCTATGGGACCCCGGGGCAGCCGGCTGCTCCCTGGAGCAGAAGCCTCTGAGCCGCTTTGGGAAGAGGGGCACAGCAGCTAAGATGCGGACCGTCCAAGCGCCTGTCCCTTTAAGCAAAGGAGAGCCCCACATGGCTGAAGGGAAACCTGTCTTCATGCAGCCTCTGATCATCTCTTTCCCGTGATTCAGCAGACAGTGTCTGGGTCCCTACTTCATCCAGGCACAGAGGAGGACGATGGGGTCACAGGAAGAGGGAGCCTTGCCACACTCGGGGGGGGGGGGGGGGGGGGGGACTGTAGGGGCGGCTGAGCTGGGGTGGTCCCGGAACTGCAGAAAGGCCACAGGTGGGTGTGCAAAGAGGGGCGAGGTGAGCGATGAGGGGGAGAGGCAGGACCAGGCCAGGTCAGCCATGACCCTCATTCCTTTTTGGTTGTTATTGTTTTGTTAATCCTCACCCATGGATATTTTTCCATTGATTTTAAAAAAATATATATTTTATTGATTTTTTACAGAGAGGAAGGGAGAGGGACAGTTAGAAACATCATTGAGAGAGAAACATCCATCAGCTGCCTCCTGCACATCCCGCACTGGGGATGTGCCCGCAACCAAGGTACATGCCCTTGACCGGAATCGAACCTGGGACCTTTCCGTCTGCAGGCTGACGCTCTATCTACTGAGCCAAACTGGTTTCTGCTCCATTGATTTTTTTAAAAAGAGAGTAGAAAGGAGATGAAGAGGTAGAGAGAGAGAAACATAGATGTGAGAATGACACATGGATTGGTTACCTCCCTCATGCGCCCCAACCAGGGTCAAGGGTCCAGCTTTCAACAGAGGTACGTGCCCTTGGCCAGAATCAAATCCAGGACCCTTTTAGTCTGCAGACCAGTGCTCTATCCACTGAGCCAGACTGGCTCGGGCCATGACCCTTGTTCAGAAGAGCCTGGCGTTTCAGCTGCAGGAAACGGGAAGCCACTGGGGCTGGGGAAGGACCCCCTCCGGCTGGCTGCCGGTCCCGTTGGCCGATGCCAGTTGCCCCGGCTGTTCTGCTATCAGCATCGATCACGGCTGGTGCCTGCCATCGTTCACACGCCTCCCGTACTCCCGTGAAAGCTCGCTGCACTTTATGTAATTCCACTCGATGTTTGCATGACCCGCAGGCCTGACCCCTCTGGCCTCCAGCCGGGGAAGGCCTGGCTGTGCCTTTTGGGGTGGGGGTAGGCGGGGCAGTGCCGGGTGCAGGCTCTCAGAGGGAGCCGAGCTGAGCTGTAAGACATCTGGAATGCATCAAAGGCAGCCCCGCCGGCTCCAGCTCCATCTCAGTGCTGCTCCCCAATCCCTCCCAGAGCAGCCGCTGCGCTCCAAGCTCCAAGGCGTGGCGGCCGAGCTGATTGCCTCTCCTCTGCTTTCCCTCCAGGCTCTGGCTGCCGCTGTCCGTCCGTCCGGATGCCTCGCCTTGGCCCGAGTTCCGCTGTGTTTTTAGCGCGGCGTTAGGGACCCTGTTCGGTGCGGTTCGGGGTTTTTGTGGTGACAGCGTCAGCGGCTGCCATTTTTTAATTTATTTTCTAACTTGGATCTGGGCCCGGCCCCGCTCCCGCTGGCATGATGGCCCAGTCCAAGGCCAATGGCTCGCACTACGCGCTGACGGCCATCGGCCTGGGGATGCTGGTCCTGGGCGTCATCATGGCCATGTGGAACCTGGTGCCCGGCTTCAGCTCCGGCGAGAAGCCCCCCGCGCAGGGCAGCAACAAGACGGAAGTGGGCAGCGGCATCCTCAAGAGCAAGACGTTCTCGGTGGCCTACGTGCTGGTGGGGGCCGGCGTGATGCTGCTGCTGCTCTCCATCTGCCTGAGCATCCGGGACAAGCGGAAGCAGCGGCAGGGCGAGGAGATGGCGCACATCCAGCACCTGCCGGGGCCCGAGACGCACGCCCCCGAGGAGGACAGGTGAGGACGGGCCAATTCTTCTCCCCCCAAACCCCGGCCCAGACCGGCCAGGGCCAGGCTCGCACACACCCAGACATCGTAGCTGAGGGTTAGGGAGGGGTCTGCAGAGAGTCTGCAGAATGCGAGCAGACGGAGGGTGTGTGGTTTCATTTTCCTCACTAGCTTTTCCATCCTTCAGTGAGGAGAGCAGCGTAGTCTGAAGCTTTCCCTTCCCTCTCCCCCACGCGGGCTCTGTGACACAGCTTCCCAAGGTACACGTCACCTTCCACTTCTGTCCCAGAGTCTGCCAAGGACAACGGTGTGAGCGGGTTACAGATGCACCTAGATGTGGATGTCCCCCCCACCTCCCCCCAGAAGTGGCGTGGGGACTGGGGTGGCCCAAGCCCCCAGATGGGCTGCTTGTCCATCCCCCACCCCCCACCCCCACCCCGGCGTGCTGTGGGCAGCTGCTCCGAGTGGAAATGGTTAGGAAGTGGTGTTCTCTTGGATCACAAATGTCCCAAACAGAATGAAAAGCTAGGCGATGTATTGGGGATAGATGATCAGCTTCGAGGTCCCCGTTTATCAAGAGCCCTTCACACGAAGACGCAAGACAAACAGGCCTATGGGGAGATGGACACGAGGATGCACAGGCAAGCATTCCAGAGACCTCCAGACAGTGGATGGTGTTCAACCTCATTAGCCACGAAATGCAAACCCCGAGAAGGTGCCGTTCTTTTTGCCTCTCGTGCCGGTGGCCGTGACGGGCAGCCCCGAGGCTGCGTGACCTTGCTGAAGGGGAGTTAGTTTCACAGCAGGAGGGGGTGTTAACGGTGCGTGTGCCTATCGATTCTGTTCCGAGAGCTTATAACCGCACACGTCCAGAGGAGTTGGTGCCTGTATGTTTCTCAGAGACACAACCTAAGTATCCACCCATCGGCCTACACTGTGGCCTGCCCTTCAGCGACCTTCCGTGCAGTCACAGCTGGTCTGTACGTGCTAATTGGGGGCGGGGGGGGGGGGGGGGACCACCACCCTGAGAACAGGGGGTTACCACACAGCATCTTGGGTGCGGGATGCTGTGTTATAACCACAGTGTTTGATGGGACAGCCGGGCCTGCGTGGAGGGCGGCCTCATTGCCTCCTGTCCTGTGGCTGCAGGGTTAGGTGGGGGCAGATCTGGGAAGGCGTGAGGCAGGACGTTAGCAGTGGAAGGGCTGGGGAGGGTTTCCTTTTCTTCACCGGATCTTTCTGTGATTGAATTTTCTGTGAGTAGCTCGTTATCTTATAGGAAAGAGCTCCTTACAGTGGGAGGGAGTTGTTTTTACTCTGGAAGAATTAAGCCAGTTTTCTGATAATAAAAGACAAGCGTGCATGTGTTAGAAAACTTGGGTAAGAGGGGCATGAACAAAGAAGGAAAATCAGTCCCCCGTCATTACCCACCTCCCCCCATAACTACCCTCCAAAATGAGCTCACCCAGGGCAACCACAGGGTTTCTGATGCTGGCTGTTACCACCCCATAGGTTCAAGTGTAGGGCTCCGGGAGATGGCTATTGGCATCAGTCCCTATAAGTGTGTAAAAAAAAAAAAAAAAAAAAAAAAAACCACCCTGATTTGGGAGTGTGGGAAGCGGGACGGTGTATTTCAGCAATCAAATGAACGTAAGGCTGAGGGCTTGACTTACTCTTTGAGTCTGATGGTGAACCTGAGATAAAAATCACGGAACAATTTGAAATACGTAGACATTTTACATTCAGAGATGCCTTCTCTACCTGGGGGCAGCCATCTTGCTTTAAGCTCTTTTATGCGTATTTACACTGCCTTTGGCCACAGGACCAGCTAGCTGGGCACCAGAAGGGCCCTCTTAGCATGCTAAGTGTGGGACTCCCCGACAAGGAGCAATAACACCCAGATAACAGGATGTAGGGACTGAGAATGTTTATCCAGTTCCCACCCTCTCATTTGCTAAAGGTATGGCCGGGTCAGGTCACCTCAGTGTATCGGTTTTCCCATCCATCCAATGGGTATAATAATTGCACCTGACTCACAGGACGATGAAACGGGTTCCTAGGTGCTAATGAACTTAGCTCATGGCCTGGCTCGTAGCAAACAGGGGAAGCGTTAGCTTTTAGGACTTCTGGGGCCCGATGGTTCTTTCCAAGGCTGGTCGGTCTGTGAGTCCAAGGCTAGCGCTCGATGTCAAGTCCGTCTTCTCGCGATTCTCTACGATGGAGGGCTTGCTCACATGCTTGCTGTCTTGCAGCCAGGAGGAGGAGGAGGAGGCCTCGTCCAGGTACTACGTCCCCAGCTACGAGGAAGTGATGAACACCAACTTCCCCGGAGCCCGGGAGCCGGACCACAGCCCGCGGATGAGCATCTCTCTCCCCTCCTACGAGTCCCTGACGGGGCTGGACGAGACGAGCCCCACGACCCCCCGGGCCGACGCCGAGGGGCACCCCCCCGACAGGCAGAACTCCAAGCTGGCCAAGCGCCTGAAGCCGCTGAAAGTGCGAAGGATTAAGTCCGAGAAGCTCCACCTCAAAGACTTCAGGATCAACCTCCCGGACAAAAACGCCCCTCCACCCTCCATCGAGCCTCTGACGCCCCCGCCGCAGTACGACGAGGTCCAGGAGAAGGCCCCCAACACCCGGCCCCCCGACTGACGGGCCCCCCCCCACCCGCCGGGGCGCTCCCTCCTGCCACTCGCCCTCCGCACCCACAGACCCCAATGAAGCCACTCCGGCCACCGCTGAGCAGCGAGGGGGACCGATGCGGACGGAGCCGTTTCGAACAGGGGTGTGGGTTGGGGAGCCCTGTGATTCTGGGGTGATGCACGTCCACAGGACCTTTCGTCACTGGCGTGCCGGGCAGAGATGCCATCTGGGATCTCGTGATGCTGCAGGTCCCGTGGGGGGGAGGGGCGGTCCATGGTCCCCCATTGTCTTTCCTCAACTGAATCCCTGATGGCGACAGCCTCTTTCCGACCAGGACAGGATGCCCGGGGACGGGGGATAGAGTGTGGTTCGGTTTTGCTTCCACTGAGACTGTTCTGTTTCCAAAAGAAACTAAGTTATGCCTTCACTTTCTTCCCCGAGCCCCGGACCGCGTGTAGGAACTGCAGCTCAGCTTGGCAGCGAGGGCGTGGGACCCGAGCAAAGGGCCGAGGCCTCTGGGGGGGGGGGGGGGGGTGAGGCCCGGGTGGGGTTCTTGGAGCCCGACGCTGTGGGTTCCTCAAGGGCCCGAGGCCTGAAGATGCTGAGGACCATAGTCTTAACCAGTACACGTGACTAGTCCCTCCCGTGTAGCGGCAGGAGAGCTGGAGGGCAAGTTCCCTTCTAAGATGCCGTGCAGCCGAGCGTTTTATGATAAAGTATTTTATATGTAGTACATGTGGGTGCTGAGTTACATAGCATGGAGCAATGTCAGTCATGCTAACAGCCGATACGTACCCAGCACGTGCTGTACAGCAGGCGCTGTGCTAAGCACCCCACGTATGTGACCCATTTGGTAAGTGAGTCACTAAAGGGCCGATGCCACACTGAGCGGAAGTGGCAGGGCTGGGGCTTGAACCAGGCCATCTGGCTCCAGGGCCTGCGTTCTTAAACACGTGACTCCACATAAAGGGCTTTTCCAGACGCTGAATGCGGGCTTGTGTCCCCCCCAAGAACAGGGGAGCCCACAGGCCCCGCAGAAAGTTCTGGGGTTAGCCCTAGCCATGTGGCTCAGTGGATAAAGGACTGTGGACTGAAGGGTACCAGATTTGATTCCGATTGTGGACTTGATCCCCAGTAGGAGGTGTGCAGGAGTCAGCCAATCAGTGATTGATCTCTCATCATTGATGTTTCTATCTCCCTCTCCCTTCCTCTCTGGAATTAATAAAAATCTTTTTTTTTAAAAAAGGAAGTTCTGGTGCTTAGCAGCTCACTATCTATTGGAACATCCTTCCTACCTCTCTATCCCTGAGACCTGGCCAAGAGGGAGCTCTGCCCGGAACTGCCGGGCTGTGTGATTATGAAGGGGGTGAGCACGTCCTTGTGGGGAGGACAGAGGGACTGCCTGCGAGGCCGGGAATGCAGGCTGGCTAAGGAGAACGGCCCAGAGGGCCGCGGGCTGCGGAGGGGAGTGGGACGTCTGGGAAGGCAGACCTGGCTCCCAAAGGGCCTTCCTAGTGTTGGCACCCGTGGAGCGGCCTGTAGGAGCCTGCGTGGCTGGGAGCGTGGTTGGAAGCGTAGTTCTCAGGCCCTAGGCGATTCCTAAAAGCTCCCGTGGGCTGGGAGAGGCAACCATTAGGAGGTGAACCACTCCGTATCTGGGGGTTGGCAGCAGGTTCTGAAGTTCCAACCTTTCACTTTCCTGAAGCAAATCCTATATGATAAAACCCTAATATGTAAATTGACCAAACGGCAGAACCTGTCACCATGACATGCACGGACCACCAGGGGGCAGACGCTCAATGCAGGAGCTGCCCTCTGGTGGTCAGTGCACTCCCACAGGGGGAGCACTGCTCAGCCAGAAGCCAGGCTTACGCTGGTGAGCACAGCGGCAATGGCGGGAGCCTCTCCCACCTCCACAGCAGTGCTAAGGACCCCTGGAGGTCCCGGACTGCGAGAGGGCACAGGCCGGGCTGAGGGAAACCCCTACCCCAGTGCATGAATCTTGTGCACCCGGCCTCTAGTTATCTATAAAGAAGGGAGTGCGGGGACCTGCCTGCTGGCTTGGGACACCTGGAGGCTGCTCTGGTCCTGCCTGCTGCTGAGCCAGTCCGAGGGTCTCTGTGTATCTTTGGGCTGGGCCTATTCTGCAGTTACTCTCCATGCCTCCTCCTGATGGGAGGGGAGAGGAAAGGGGACAGCAGGGTTCCAGTGAGCTGTGCTGAGAAGCGGCTTTTGAAAAGGACTCTCACTCTGCCTCTGGTAGACGTCCTGCATATCCCCCCAGCCTAGACCCTCCTCGGGAGAGAGAGAGAGAGACTTGAGGCTTGTAGTGGGCTGAATGGTGGCCCCCAAAGACATCAGGGACCCGAGCATGGCAAAACCTTCTGTAGCAAATCCTTAACCACATAGTGATGTGGCCCACCGGGCAGAGATGGCTCAGGAGATCCTGGATGATAGGGACACTACGTGTCACCCACAAATGTCCTCATGAGTAAGAGATGGGGAGATCCCATACATGGAAGAGGCGGTGGCCATGCGGCCACAGAGGCAGAGAGAGGAGTGATGCAGCCACACGGCAAGGATGCCAGCGGCCACCAGAGCTGGAAGAGCCCGGGATGGAGTCTTCCCTAGAGCATCCAAGGGACGGCCCCGCTGAAACCGTGACCGCAAACCAGGTGGTGCTGACTGTGGGCTCCTGGCCCGCAGAGCTCCGAGAGAACAGGTTTCAGGGGTCTGAGGCCACACCCAAAGTTTGTGGGAACGGTCCCTGTGGCGACAGGAAACCAACACGGGGCTCCAGCTTCACTCTCAGAGACCAGCCCCCTTCAGCCTGCACACTTCCCAGCGTTCCCCCACTTCCCGACTCTCTCTCCCGGGGCAGGATCACTGTGGGAGAGCAACGGAGGGCCGGCTGGCTTTGTGTGGAAAGGATCGAGGAGGAAGTAATTCACATTGCTCAGAACATACTGTGAGTCGCTGGCATATAGAACATAGAGCATGGGTTTATCTGTTAAAGGCACAGAGGATGTTAGCTACAGGCTGGGGTCCTGAATCACGCCGAGAGAAGCAAGGAAGTTATCTGCCATATTATGTTAAAACCACCAGGCCACCCTCAGCTTCCCCAGGCCACCCTCGTCCTGTTTGCTCCTTGGTTCAGATCTATCAGGGCTCCATCTGTTGACTATAAAAAATAAAAATAAAATAAAAACCAGAAAACCCTAGTCCTTTCCTGTGCATCACATTTTGGTTCTAAAGGAAAACATAAGAGGACAGAGATGAGGGAGAAGCCACCCACCTGAGTTTGAGCCTGCCTCGCACTCCCATCTCACCCAGAGGAGGCATCTCGGCAGCCAGGTTGCTGTCATGTGACCTATACCCTTGCAGGTCACAGCTGATTGGACCTGATATCATGTCCACCTGACCCAGGAGAACCAATCAGATGCGGAGCTGGGCTAGGCCCTTCTTTCCCAGGAGTTGGGCCTGGGATGGACCGAGAGGCCATTGGGTGATGTGGCCTCGGGGATCAGGGGCTGTTGGGGGCCATCCTGATGGGCCACAGGCGAGGGAAGCAGGGGATGCTGCTCTGCAGAGAGAATGAAGCTAGAAGAGGCGGACGGGAGCAATGAGACCTCAGACACGGCTGTCTGCTGATGACTCTCTGGTCCTGGCCCCTGGGAATCCCAGCTGTACTTCGGCCCTTGGGTTCTGTGAGAACAAATCCCCCCATTTAGCTCCGCCCCTAAACTTAGCCGAAGCCCTTGGAGGCAGGCACTTACCTTTGCATCGCCGGCAGTGCTGGGCCCACAGTGGATACTCCACCTGCTCTCAATTTTGACTTCCCCTTTTCTCAAACTGAGGGCAGTTCTGATGAAGGGCAGCTGCGAGCAGGCGACTGAGGCAGAAGCCTGGAGCCTGGCTGAGACTGCGGGTAGAGGGCTACCTGGTGTGTGTGTGCGCGGCTGAACCAGCTGACCCACCCGCACCACGTGTTCAGCTCCCGCTGTGGGCTAGGGGCTGTTCTCCGTGGGAATGGTTCTGCTTGGGCAGTGTTTCCCAAAGTGGGCCCGTGGGCTCAGGTGACAATGACCATGGCCCTGTTGGTCCGGCGATATGCATTGGGTACAAGGAACTTGAGAGCCACAGGGGAGCCGTGTGCAGGAGGAAACAGCCGTGTGCAAAAAGAGAGAGAGAGACCAGCTGCTATGCATCCCCGGGCTGGGTCCTCCTGTGCCTGGCCACGCCCCCTATAAGAGGTCCTACGCTGCTTTCAGGAAGAGTCCCATCATTGCCAGACAAGTCGGAGGGGGTTTATGTTACTCGATGCCAAATGTCCCGAGACGGCCTGGTTCTGGGTGGACAGCGTGAGACGGCAAAGCCAAATACTCTGCAGACGCGCAGCCAACTGACCATGGCCGCCCGGGTCCCTTGAAATAGGCAGGTCAGTTCACCCGCTGGCTGCACAGGCCCGTACACAAAGGGCCCTCGTGAGGATTGAGGGGCTCCTGGGCTGCCTCAGCGACCCCGACAAGGACCACTTGGCTCTCAGGACAGCCCGTGCTGCGTATCCGGATGCAGAGCTTTGCAAGGACAGTTCCAGCCCGTCTTTGAGCTAAGAGGGTGAGACACGGGCTTCCTAGCCCGGAGGGCATTGCTGTGATCCTGGCATGGCCCCTTCCTCCAGAGGCAGGACGCTGGGCAAAGTCTCAGCCTCTGAGCCTGCATCCTTCACCTGCCAATGGAGGCCACCGAGTTCAAGGTGGGCGCCCGAGAAAAATGCAGGCACCTCAGCTGTGCCTGGCATGGAGGAAGCGGCAGCTCCGTGGCAGCTGTGACTCAATCACCATCTTCTAAAGGAGAAGCCAAAGACCCAAGCCGCCTCAGCACCCGGGCCTCTCGCTGGTTTCTGAAAACGTATCCTGAGAAATCCACCCGGTGCCAGGAGCAGCTTGTGAGGCACCATCACCGAAAGCCAGCTCTGGCGAAAGGGCGCAGGGCTCCTCCTTCAGGCCCGTGAGCAGCCCTGGGAGGCCCAGGGCACCGCGTGGCGCCCGGGTGCCGGGGAGGGCAGTGCCCATCCTGAGCTGTTCCGTCCGTCTGTTTGGCCTTCACTCTAATGCCGCGCTGTCGATGCATTCAGAACCGAGGGTCTGGGACAAAGAAAGTGAACCTCAGGCCCACCACGGTTGGGATTGGAGAACCTCCCTCCTGGTGAGTGCCCAGGCGTGTCGCCCTGAGGTTGTAATGGGGGGGAAGGGAAAAGGTCCCTGGTTGGATCCATCTGGAAATCCCCAAGTTCAACAGATTTTTCCTGAGCACCTACTATGTGTTCCGTGCTAAGGAGAAGCTGCAAACAAATGAACCAAGTCCCTGCTGATGCCAAGGCTACACTCTGGGTGGAGGGGGACAGGTGGTAAGTCAGTCTTTAATAAGGAAAGGGTAATATGCTAATTAGACTGGACGTCATTCCGGATGTCCTTCCTGACCAAGCCCGGGGCGGAGGGAAGCCAGCCCGGGTCCCAGGTGGCTGGTGGCTGGTGGCAGTCGGAGAAGGAAAGCCGGTGCCCGCAGCCGGGGGAAGGAAGGCCTACTCTTGCACAAATGTTTGTGCATCGGGCCCCTAGCAAACATATAATGTAGTGTCAGAAAACAAGTGCTGAGAAGAAAAACCAGGCAGGGTAAAGAATGGGATGGGGAGGGGGTCAGGGAAAGTCCCTGGAGAAGGAATGGCAGAGAAAACAGGAGCGAGTGAACCAGAGACTGTCAGAAAGTCTCAGGTGCCCGTGCACCCGCTGAATCTCCCAAACCACGTTGGGCCCAGAACCTTGCCCCACAGAGCACCTGCCATAGTCAGCTTTCAGGGACCGCACACACTCCCGGGGCTGGAGGGTGAGCCAAACCCAGTGATTTCACGGGGCAGAAACAGGCCAAGAGCAGACAAGAGACCTGTCCCGTCCTACAGCTCGCTGACAAAGCTGTCCAGTGACTTCCTTTGCTGTGTGGCCTTCAAAGGACAGATCCCCAGCAAGGGCGAGCCACTAAGTGGCCCCTGGCACCAGACGGCCAGACAGAGGAGTGAGGCCACGGGTCCAGGATGAGCCAGGCAGCAGTGCTGAGGCTTCCAGCTCTCAGACCCCCTGCAGGCCTTGCTGTGTCCAATGCTTGGTAAGGAAGCCTGTGCCTCTGATGGGAAGGCTGCATACCCCGCTCCCGCCACACACACACACACACACACACACACACCAGATCATGGGCCAAAAGGAGACAGCCTTCCCTGTCTCTTGGATGTGCCAGAGTGCCTGAAGCTATTATAGGATGGTAAGTGACAGCGAGCCAAGGTACATCCATCTCAGATTCTCCAGTAACCAATGGAGAGCAACAGTCGGGGAGCATGCTGAGCCAGAGGCAGAGGCAGAGACCCATACCCAGAGAAGGAGCACACCATAGGCGGATGCAGATGTATCTAGATCATCTGCCAGATGAACTTCCAAGTCTTGAAAATGGGGCGCTTGCAACAAGCGTTGGCTCCAGGCCAACAGGGCTGCCTAACACGTGTGTCTATGACACCGACACCCCAGGGGAAGAGCAGACCCTGGAAATCTGCGGGGTCAAGGCAGGCAGGCAGACGGGTGACGTGCTGCCCCACGTGCCACATGTGGCCAAGCATGGCAGTTCCCAGCACTGCCCACACATCTGCCAACGAGACGTCTTGCTTTCCATCCGGGGTTCTCCCCAGGACTGGTTTCCCTGCCGGGGGTGCAGGCAATGGCCCCGCGGTGGGAGGGGACTGCTACTGGCATCCAGGGGACAGGGATGCTGCTACACATCCCACAATGCACAGGGCAGTCCCCACCACAAAGTGTCATTCTGCCCCAAATGTCAGGAGTGCCCAGGTTGAGAAACGCTGCCTTCGGTGAAGGAAGGTCCATTGTCCTGGGCAGAGGGGCTCCGGCCCCAGAGTCCGGCCACCTGTGTCCTCACCATCCTCGAGAAGCAGGAAATAGACATTCCTGGAGATCAGCCAGAATGTGATCTGGTCTTTTTTCTAGCTGTCATTTTTTATAAAGGCTGTTTTGTTTTGTTTTTTTTTTGTTTTTTGTTTGTTTTTTTTTTTTTTTTTTTTTTGGTTTGTTTTTAAATATATTGATTGGCTTTTTACAGAGAGGAAGGGAGAGGGATAAATAGAAACATCAACCAGGTCCCTCCTGCACACCCCCACCGGACATGTGCCTACAACCAAGGTACCTGCCCTTGACCGGAATCGAACCTGGGACTCTTCAGTCCGCAGACCGACGCTCTATCCACTGAGCCAAACCGGTTTCAGCTAAAGGCTGTTTTCTTATCCTGCTCCAATGTAGAACTTTACATTGAATTTTCCATGGCACGATAAAAAACTATTTCTCTTCCTTTTTCTTCATCTCTGTGGGGTGCGGCTACAGTGTTTGGACAAGTTCAAGCCTTGGAATAACGAGAGGGCACAGTCCTCTTGTGGCCACGTGCAAGTCCCAGCCTGGAGGGCGGAGCCCTCCCCGCACAATGATAGCCAACAGCTGTAGTTGTGAGCGTGAACCTACGGTCCGAACACATGGCCCCACGTGCCTGAGTGCTATAGGCTGCAAGTAAACAGAGTTTGATCAGGTGCATGTAATTGAGTGGGATTGAAGCCCACGAGAATGTTGTAAACATCTTGACCACGCCCTTACTTTGCCTCGTGGAAATCTGGCCATAAAATAAAGATGTGATTTGTGGGTGTTGGCGCTGTCTCTCGGGAAGCAGCGTCCCACCAAGACCCAGCTTTCATTCTCTTCTCTGTCTTTCTGCCTTTCAGCCATCCCTCTCAGGGTCACTGACCCTGGCTGAGCCGGTGTGGTACATTCGGCGCCCTGGGGCTGCGTATGCCATGGCCGTGCCGGCTCACCACACATCCCCAGTCCCAGCTCCGCATTACAACCTGGAGTTTATTAACTGAAACATAAAGGAAGTTGGAAGGACAATGGTCAGGAGTAGTTACAAACACAAAGAGACTTTGAGAAACGTTAACCGATTGGAAAGCAAATTTGGAACTAAGGAAGGCTTAGTAACAAAAGAAAACAGTTAAAATACAACCTGGGGGACAAATGTGACAGCTTGACCTCCTCTGGGCTTTAAGCCTTCTTTGCAGAGAAAAATCCAGCACGCTTCTCAAGAAATCAGCGGGACCCTAACCGGTTTGGCTCAGTAGATAGAGCGTCGACCTATGGATTCAGGGTCCCCAGTTGAATTCCAGTCAAGGGCATGTATCTTGGTTATGGGCACATCCCCAGTAGGGGGCGTGTAGGAGGCAACTAAATTGATGTTTCTCTCTCATCAATGTTTCTAACTTTCTATCCCTCTCCCTTCCTCTTTTGTAAAATCAATAAAATACATATATTTTAAACATCAGCGGGGATTAGTGCTGGATTAGTGTGGGAACTCTAAACCCAAGAGCACACTCTTGGCATTTTTCCTGGGGATGCATTATTTCAGAATGCAACCCGGACAGTTGTGTCCCCGGCCAAGAAACACCATCTGCACCTACTGCAACAAAACACAAACGAGAGAGAAAGCACAGGAGTGCCACAGAAGCAAGCTTTCCTTTTACTCTCTGGATCAACGGTGACAAACCAAGCCTGCAGGAGGAGGAGAAACGGTGTGAATACCTGGTGTGAACCAGTGAATGGATGCCTCTGCCTTACCTCATTCCTGGTGCTTCCAAAGTCGAACCCAAACCAAAACAACATAAAAAGCGGCCTTCCTGTTTTGTTTGTGATACGTTCATTTTCAATCAGACCCAAAGTCCTGGCCCAGCCAGGGGCGTTTGTACACAGGGAAGGACACGCAGTTCCAGCAGCTGCAATGGTACATTTACGTCAGCGAGGACGGGGTTCTTTGAAACCGGCACAAATGTACCAGAGGAAATGTACATCTTACAGGAGGGGCTGCGGGCAAAAGGGTGCAATCCTTTTTACTGATCTTAAAAGGGAATGCTGTCCTAAGTAAAGCACAGGGAATGTAGTCGGTAATATTGCACAACTGTGTATGGTGCCAGCAGGTACAGGGAATACATACCCAGGGACCACCACGTAAGTATAGGATTGTCTGACCACGAAGCGGCATCCCTGAACCCAACCATAATGAAAAGGAGAGTGAAGCACACACACCAACATCATGTTAAGAGTTGGAAATATCCATTCAATCAATAAAATGGCAAAAAGAAATTGGGACAACCTCCCCCCCTCACCCCCCACCTCACTCCAAAAATTGAACCGCCATTTAAGATAAAAGTTCCCTTGGATATTCGTCTCCTAAGTTTAGAAAAAAATGTTAAGCCCTGAAATGTTTCCATTGAAAACAGGAAAATTGTGCATTAATCTTCCCTCACGCCAATAATAGAAAGGTCTCCAGGGGCAAAACAGGAGCCAGAAATAAGCCTGAAGCAGAAACAGGAGGAGAAGAGGAGATGGCTAAGGTCTACAGGGCTGTTAAAAGCAGACCCTGTCGTCTCCCTGCTTCACGTGCAGTTGAATTCTCAGGTGTAGACATTTTTCATACGTCCTTTAATTGAGTAAACATTGAATTTAGAAGAATATGATTTTACCCTAACCGGTTTGGCTCAGTGAATAGAGCATCGGCTTGCGGACTGAAGGGTCCCGGGTTCGATTCCAATCAAGGGCATGTAGCCTGATTGTGGGCACATTCCCAGTAGGGCATGTGCAGCAGGCAGCTGATCGATGTTTTTCTCATCGATGTTTCTGGCTCTCTATCCCTCTCCCTTCCTCTCTGTAAAAAAATCAATAACATATTTTTTAAAAAAAAAAAATAATATGATTTTATCTCTATGGATTGATGTCAGGGTTTCTCAACTTTGGTACTATAGGCATTTGGGGCTGAATAACATTGACACAGGAGGTGAGGGAGTGGGGGAGGGTCAGGGGCACCAGGAGTCACACTGCAAAGAATTCCCACAGGTCAGTTTCCATCAGAAATGAAACTTCAGCTAAGTCACCAAACATCGGAGAAATTAGTCAGTAGGCGCCAGAGAAAGCAGAAACAACAAACAATTGATGGAGGCCCTTGCCCCAGGGATTCAGACGTTGAAGTGATCAGATCAGATTCTAAAATCACTATGGATTAAATTTCTTTTTAAAAAGGATTTAAACGTGAGCAAAGGATGAGGTTATAAAAAATGGCCGGGCATCTGTCCTCAGGAGTTTGTGGGAGCACAGGGAGAACTGCTGGATCCTGTGCCTTCAGCACTTCCATTCTGCTGGGAGAAACAGACTTACGTACAAAATCTAAGCTGGGGTGGGAGGACAGAAGCTGCCACTCCTCAGTCCTAGCAGATGGTTGATCCATATGCAAGAGCCAAGCCAGGAATGCCAGGTGCTCCCAATTTCCAAGGAAAGGCACAAGTCCAGATTTTAATGTAAATTAAAATGACCTGTATATGTTGGCTAGTGTGGTGGACAGCTGATGTTTCTGTTACCCAAATACCAATTCACTTCTCTAAAATACTGTGGGGTTCTGATCATTCTTCATAGACCATCTCTCAATCTCTCTCTCTCTCTCTCACTCTCTCTCTCTCTCTCTCTCTCTCTCTCTCTCTCTCTCTCTCTCTCTCTGCAGGGAAGGGCATGTGGCTCCAGTTCAGCCCACCGGAGCACAGCAGTCCCCACAATAATTGACTCGGGAATGGGCCTGTGATTTAATTAGAGAAAATGAGAAGCAGCAAGGCCGTTTGGGGGAACTTCAGGGAAGAAAGATGACCACTGTTGCCCAGGGGATTCAAAACTGAGAAGATGTGAGGGCTGGCGCTATGGCAGCCTTGTTGTGACCATCAGAAAGTCTGCCTGGGGCTGGGTGCACGTGGTCAAAGCGTTGCTGAGAGCTGGAGAGAGGCCTGGTGGCACCGCTTGGGCCTGAGCCCAGCAGTTCCTTCTAGACTTTTCCTTTTTAATAACCAGTGAGTTTGCTTTCATGCTGACGTCAGTCAGAATCGGTTTCTCTGCCACTTCACAGGAAGAGGCCTGTCCCTTCGGCAGTGAATCAAAAGTCTTGACACCATAGGAAAGCCAAACAAATATGCCAAGGCTGACCATGGCCATTCGGTTTGTATTCTTGGCCCTCGGTACCACCCCACTTAGCTCCTCCTGGCACCTGTCTTCTAACCTCTGTTCCCTCTGTTCCCTCTGTGCCTGTCATCTACCACAGACTTCTCTCCCTGCTCTACCTCCCAAGGTCCTACCCATCCTCCACGACTCAAGTCAAATGTCACCTGCTTCCTTTTTTTAGAGTATTTCCCGACCACCATCCCCCCTGGCCCAAGCCTCACCTCAGGCAGAAGAATATACCCCTCTCTTCATCCCCGGGTTCCTCTGACCCCTCCCCCACACCCCCCCATACATTCTCTCTCTCTCTCTCTCTCTCTCTCTCTCTCTCTCTCTCTCTCTCTCTCTCTCTCTCTCTCCTTGAGCACCCAGCCTTGCCGTGGAGGATCCTAATCACCCAGCAACATTCCCTCCTCCCTCGCTGCTTCTTGACAGGGATCCAAGTTCAGACTCAGATGAGAAGGGATGATCTCTGCGACTCAAGTTTCAAAAAAACAATCGGTCCTTAGGAGAGGTCGGGAAACACGGTGAAAGACGAGGATGCGGGTGAGGGCGGGGAAAGAAAAGGACGGTTGTTCTGGGGAAAAGAGAAGTCTGTGTTGAGCGCGGTGAGGAAGGAGGGAAAAATGAAATGACTCAGAGGACACCTGAGAAGAAATGCCTAGAGAGGCGAGAGGCCGGAAAGGAAGACACAAAGCATGTGACGGGAACCACATCCCCCTCCCACGGGCCCCCCCAAAGAAGCTCCAAACAGGAGCACTGTTCGAATGAGAAGAGAGAATGCAGACAGTGAGCAAGGAGAGCGAAACCTGCAGAAAACAAGAGGGAAGGTGACAAAGGATGAGGTCACCTCACACCAGATACACCGGGAGGCTTTTTGTTGATGGAAAGAGGCTTTCTCAGCACTGACCCACCTCAGATCCACCAAGGACTTCCGGAATCTGCCTCTCAACAGCAGACTGACTGTGTTAGCTATCTCTTCCTACACAACAAAGTATGACGAACCCAGTCACCATCTCCCCGAAGGCCCTGAGGCCAGGCTGTGGCTGGATGTGCCTTAAGAGCCAACTGGGTCAAAGGTCAACCCACGCAAGGTGTCAGCGTCTGTGCTGCCCCAGGCAGGCGCTGTCTCTCCTCTCACTGGCCTTGTGCCCAGTTCCCTGCCTCCTTCCCCGGGACCAGCTGTTTCTTCGGGTGATCCAACAACTAAGCCAGACTGTGCACCCCATCACAGCGGCCCCGAACCTTTGCTGGGGAGAGATCTGGCCCTCTTCCCAGAAGAATGCACATGGGCTCTGGGAAGATCCATCAAAGTTTCCTCTCAGTTTCAGTTCCCACCTGAGGCCCATCTCTTGAACAACAGTTTCTAAGCTCACTCATTTAATTGGAGGGGAAAATTATTGAGGATCAGCGACATGGTGGCACGACACTGGTGAGCAAGACAAGGATCCTTGCCTCATGGAATGTAGCGTCCGGTTTGTATCATGGCCCTGAAGCGATCAGCAGGTCTGGCAACGTGGCTGGGAATCTGGTGATCCGGATGTGGGATCTACGATCTCAAAGAACCCAAGTCAAAGCCCCTTTGTAAGAAGAGAAGGAAGGAGAGATGTAAAAGCACATCTCTAAAATCAATAAAAACATATTTTCTAAAATCAATAAAAACATATTTTTTTAAAAAGCACATGCTCTGACCAGAACGTTCCTACGCCTCAGTTCCTGCGTCTCATACAGCCGAGGGAGTGGGTGGCATCCGTGCTTTGGGAAAATAGTTGGCAGAATCCCCTAAAGCTGGACCCGCGTGAACTCCTCTCCTTGGTATCTACACCTGAGACCCTGTGCACACGGATGCCAAGAGACTCATCCAATGGCTCCCGAATACTCCTGGTGTCCAATCTCCTTATAAACCCCTCCCCTTGAGTGTGGGTGTGACCCGTACCTTCTAACCAACAGCATGCTGCAAAGGAGATGGATGTCCTTTCTGTGGTCACGTTACATAAAATCCTAACTGCCATCTCGCTACAGGGTTTTATGGACTCACCTCACTGAGAGGCCCACCTGGGAAGAAACAGAGGGGGCCCAGTCTACAACCTTAAAGAATGGAATCTTTCCAACAACCACATGGCTTGAAAGCAGATCCATCCCCAGTTGAACCTCAGATGAGACCCCAACCCTGGTCAACTCCGGATCACAGCCCATGAGACCCTGAGCAGAGGGCCCCGCTGAGCACTGTAGCAACTCCTCACCCACTGAAACCGGGAGATGACACGTGCATGTTGCCTTGAGTGACTGGGTTCATCATACTTTGTCATGCAGGAAGAGACAACTAATGCAATGGAATGCAACACAGGAATGAGAATGAGTAAAACATCAAGCTAATGGTTAAGTCTCACATACCCATAAAGTTGAGCGAAAGAAATCAGGCAGAAAACGGAATCTGTGTGATTCCATTTATATGAAATTGAGAAACAAGCAGAACTAATCACCTAAGACCGTGGTCAGCAAACTGCGGCTCATGAGCCACATGCGGCTCTTTGGCCCCTTGAGTGTGGCTCTTCCACAAAAGACCACAGCCTGGGTGAGTCTATGTTGAAGAAGTGGCGTTAGAAGAAGTTTAAGTTTAAACAATTTGGCTCTCAAAAGAAATTTCAATCATTGTAGTGTTGCTATTTGGCTCTGTTGACTAATGAGTTTGCCGACCACTGACCTAGGACATTGGAAGTCAGAGTGGTGGGTGGGCAGTGACAAGAAGGGAGCTCAAAGGGACTTCGGGTGAGGGCTGGCGAGGCTCTGCTTCTTGGTCTGGGTTCTGGTTCTGCAGGTGCATATACTTGGTGAAAAGTCTTCAAGGGAACACCCCTGAGATGCTCACTTTTCAAAAGTGTATTCTTTTTTAATAAAAAGTTTACCCGGAAAAGCATAGCACTCCAGAGTTAAATAGCCAGGTTCAGGATTTGAACCTACCGCCTACAAAATTTGTGCCTGGACAAGTTACTTGACTTTTTTTTTTTTTTTAATATATTTTATTAATTTTTTTTTTACAGAGAGAAATGGAGAGGGATAGATAGTTACCGATAGAAACATAGATGAGAGAGAAAATCGATCAGCTGCCTTCTGCATACTCCCTATTGGGTATGTGCCCGAAACCAAGGTAATGCCCTTGACTGAAATTGAACCTGGGACCTTTTTTTTTTTTTTTTTTTTTTTTTTGTCTCTCTCTCTTTTTTATTAAGGTATTATATGTGTACATATCTTATCATTCCCCCCCCCCCCACTCCCATACATGCCCTGACACCTCCCCCACCCAGAGTTTTGCGATCATTGGTTATGTTTATATGCATGCATACAAGTCCTTCAGTTGATCTCTTATCTTCCCCACCTCTCTCTAACCTTCCTGCTGTAATTTGACAGTTTGTTTGATGCTTTACTGTCTCTGTATCTATCTTTTTGTTTATCAGTTTATAATGTTCCTTATTATCCACAAATGCGTGAGAACCTGGCACCTTTCAGTCCGCAGGCCGACGCTCTATCCACTGAGCCAAACCAGGTAGGGCCAAGTTACTTGACTTTTATGTGCCTCGGTTTCCCTTTCTATAAAAGAGAATTAAATAAAGCTGTGCATGGCATGGTAGCTGGTTCCTAACAAGCCTTGATCAATATTAGCTGGTTTTGTTAACCACATGCATAAAGGTTCCTTGGTACAAGCAAATAATAATTAATAATCACAATGAAGGTTTGTCCAGAGGCCTGGAAGTAGAATTTATGGGTTTGTCCCACTGAGACCAGCCAGGTTCCCAGGAATCCTCCCTGGGGGCTTTCTGGGGCCGGGACTCAGCCCATCTCTGACATCCACACCTAGAAAAGTGCCAGAGCAATGGGCATAGTGGTATGGGACTGTTCGGAGTCAGGTTTGGTGGGGTGGGGGTGGGGGGCCTGAGCCTGGAGCACACAGCATTTCCCCCCAGGTGTGTGTGACCTGGGCTGAGATTGGGCTGCCCCGCATATCATCAGAAAACAACATCAGGCTGCCAAAGCCTGTTTGACTCAATGGATAGAGCATCAGCCTGCGGACTGAAAGGTCTCAGGTTCGATTCCGGTCAAGGGCATGTAACGTGGTTGCGGGCACATCCCCAGTAGGGGGTATGCAAGAAGCAGCTGATGGATGTCTCTCTCATCGATGTTTCTAACTCTCTATCCCTCTCTCTTCCTCTCTGTAAAAAATGAATAAAATATATTTTTTTTTTAAAAAGGAAGAAAGTGATGTTTAAAAAAAGAAAAAAGAAAAGAAAAGAAAAGAACAGCAGGCAATAATCGCAGACACTCAGGAGCGGTTCTCCCGCACCCTCACCATTCAGTACTTTACCCGTTCCATCCTTCCAGGTAATGCTGCCATTATCTCCATTTCCCAGCGAGAGGAGGAAGCTCCAGACAGAATGAGACAAACCACAGGCCCATTAAAGGTGCACTGAGCGCACTCCATCTGCAGTGTTCAAACAGGAGGTGGCGAGGCCCAGAGCACCAAGGAAAATGGACACCAAAGGCTGATCTGCCAGAGAAATGGAGGCCCCAACCAGCAGGAGAAGCGCCCCTTTAAGGAAAGGTGGGTGTGTTCTCATTTTCTGCCAAGGGAGGGGTGAGGAAGGCCTGGGTTGCCAGTGTTCCTTCAAAGGTTTCAGTTTATTTTGGGGGGGATGGAGGGGGTATTTATAAAAGTCTGCATTTCCTGGGCCCTTAGGATCCAGGGGTCCCTCTGCTCTCCCGCCTGGCCTCCTCCCCCACCGCGTGGCTACTTCCTGCTGTTCATGTTCTAGTCTAGCTCCTGCTCTCCCTGGCTCCCGATTTCTCTGGCTCTCTCCTACCCCCTAGAGGCTTGACAAGCCTCCCTACCTCTCCCAGTGGGTGGGCTGGGGCAACAGGAAAAACAGCAGGTAGGCCTGGGGAGGGGGCCCAGAGGGGGTGCTTGCCCCAATCCAGGGCGGCCAGGGAAGGTGGCTAGGGCAGAATATGGCTTCATGGGGGCGGAGGTCCCACAGGAAGGAAGCCCAGTGTCTGGCAGGTGAGCTTGGTGGCAGGCCCAAGCCCCCTTTCTTTCCCTTCTGCCCTCAAACTTGCCAGGTCTTCCAGACAGACAGGAGCCCAGCCTTTTCAGAGATGAAGGAAAGCACTTGTGTCTTGTGGGTGTGACAACTACCACCTGTAGTTCCGGTGGGGGGAAGGGGGAGGAGGGGAAAATTCTTCCTTGGCACACTCATCCAGATTCAAATCCTGCCATTTCTCCAGCTGTGCAAACCTGAGTACCTTCCCCAGAGCCTTATTTTCCTGCTAAAATAGTGATGTAACGACAATAATGATCATTGCTGACGTTTCTGAGCCGGGCTTCTCTGCAGTGCCCGTGGGTAAGGACTTCTTAAGGACCGTGGCTGATGCAGGTCAACTCTGGGGCCACCGCCTGACACTCCCAGGGACTCAAGGATAAAGAACAAGTGAATGAATAAACGTCCCTCTTGACAGGGAAGTACAGGAACTGTAAGGTTGTTGGTTTGGAAATATCTTTTCCCCAGCAGTTGGAAGAAACCCTCATTCTTTCAAAATTGTTCCTTCCACCCCATTCCTCCCTCCACCCCAACCCTCACCCCCACATCCCCCCAAGAAGTGTTGGTCCTCCCAGCTCACTCTCTTTCCTCATCTGCAACAAGAAGGACGGGGATGGAGGGAGGGCAGGGGGGGTTAACCTCCAGGCTTCTCCTGGCTCAGCTCCATCACCTCTCACCCCTGCCCCCTCCCACCCCCCACCCCCTCCCCCAACCCCACCCCAACGCAGCCAGCCTAGGAAGAATTCTTGAGTCCGCTCCTTTCTCCCTATAAAACCTTGGGACACTTCTGTGAACTCTGAGCCCCCGTCTCCCCATCTGTGAAATGGGGCCGAGGCCCCCTAAGTGGCCGATGGCAGGGGATGGGGTGGGAAGGTGGGAGTTTCCTGGAGGTGTGGCTGGCAGCCCTACTCCACGCCGGCATTCCCAGCGCACTGCCCAGGCCACGCCCCTCCCGCTCAGGCCACACCCCTCGCCCCCCCCGCTCAGACCACGCCCCTCGCTCTTCCAGGCCACACCCCTCGCCCCCCCGTTCAGACCACGCCCCTCGCCCCCCGCTCAGACCACGCCCCTCGCCCCCCCCCGCTCAGACCACGCCCCTCGCTCTTCCAGGCCACGCCCCTCGCCCTCCCGCTGGCCCCGCGCGTTGCCATGGGGACGCGCGTACACAGGCCGGGCGGGTGCGCGGGGCGCCGGCCTCCGGCTGGAGAATCCGCGGGAGCGTGGCCGGGAGGCCTCGCCCCGGAGCGGGCCTGGCGCCTCGCGAGCCCGCCAGGCTGTGGGCGGAGGGCGGAGGCGGCATCTTCCTCCGGCCAGGTGAGCGCGGCCGCGAGGGGCGGCGGGCGGAGACCTGGCCGGCCTGCCTGTGAGGTCAAGGGCTGCGGTGTCCGGGAGGGGCCGGCCCCGCCCCAGGCCCTCTCTGATCCAGACCCCTGTCCGCAGGAGCACCCAGAGGAGGTGCCCCCACCCAGCCCTTCCTACCTGGGTGCGGTCTCCCACCTGCCCTCCGAGGTGGCCCCATGGGAGCTTCACAGGCCCTCTTTGGCACCAACTCTCCGATGTCCTGTGGGGTACAGCTGGGATTAGGGGGGACCACCCCAGGTTTTCTGGATTTCATAACAGCAACAGCCAGGGGTAAGAGATCCCCCTTACCTGGCCTCTCCTCTGAGGACCTTCCACGCCGCCAGGCCACGGAAGGCCTTGTAGCCCTCAGGAGAAATCCCGTGTCCGCAGCCCATAAGTGGTCAGGGAGTGCCCATGCCTGAAGCTCTCTCCTCTTCACGGTGGCTGGTGCTCCGTAGCTCTAAGAACGAATTTGCCGAGTTGAACACATTCGATTACTTTCTACGGTGTTTTCAGGCCAGGAAAGGGCTGCGCAGGGCAGGACTCAGGGGAAGTGTTATCCAACCAACCCCAAAGCTAAAGAGAGAGGATTTAGCTTTTCCAAAAAGCCATGTAGAATAGACACTAAGCAGCAAATGAGGGTAATTACTGCTCAAGATTCCTAGCTTGGCCCTCTGAGGGCTCGGAGGTGTCATGTGTATTTTCATTCATTTGGCCAGTGTTGACTGAGCACCTACTATGTATCAGGCCTTGCTCCAGACAGTGGGTAGGGGGTAACAGAACTGTCAGGAACTTGGAAGGGGCTGTTTTCCCCCTGCTTGCAAGCTAACGAGATAGGATTTTTTTAAAACGCCGCAGGACGAGGGACAAATTGTTTGAAATCGGGACTGTCCCGCCAAAAGCGGGACGTCTGGTCACCTTACCTTTGGGCAGGACAGTGTGTCCCATTCATTCTGAATAGGACGTGGGGTGATCGGAGGAATGCCTCTTTCTAACCGGTTTCTTTCTGAACACCTCGTCCAGGAAAAGCAGAGAGTATGAAAGCCTATCTAAAGAGCGCCAAAGGCTTTTTTGTCCTGAACAAAAGTACGACGATTGGAAGGCACGAAGACTCAGACCTGGTTCTAGCGGTAAGAACCCGTCCGCCCCATTCCCTCACCCCGTTCCCTCGCCCCCTCCGAAGCCCCGGCGGTTTTGTGGACTCACATCTCTTTTGAAACGTAACCTCTGGCCTTCCAGCCACGTTTCCCTTCCGTGTGCTGCCCACAACCACTGGCCACACGTGCTGGGTTTCCGCAGGAAGCGTAGTGAAAACATGTGGGACGCCCTGACTGGTTTGGCTCAGTAGGTAGAGTGTCCGCCTCCAGACTCAAGGGTCCCAGGTTCGATTCTGGTCAAGGGCATGTACCTTAGTTTCAGGCACATACCCAATGGGGAATGTGCAGGAGGCAGCTGATCGATGTTTCTAACTCTCTATCCCTCTCTCTTCCTCTCTGTAAAAAAAATCAATAAAATATTTTTTTTTTAAAGAAAAGAAAATGTGTGAGGCACGGCTACAGTGTTTGGACAGGTTCAAGCCTTGGACTGATGAGAGGGCACAGTCCTCTCGTGGCCACGTGCAAGTCCCAGCTTGGAGGGAAGAGCCCTCCCAGCACAAAGATAGCCAACAGCTGTAATTGTAGGTTTGAGCCTATGGTCCAAACTCATGGCACCGTATGCCCAGTGGTTGGCAAACTGCGGCTTGCAAGCCACATGCGGCTCATGAGCTGTGGTATGCCGCTCTGCTGCCTAATGAGTTTGCCGCCCACTGACCTAGACTCTCGATTCCAATAATCACAGGCTGTTGTTATTCCTTGTGATTAAGCCCCTATCCCAGTGGTCAGCAAACTCATTAGTCAACAGATTGGCAATTTGCCAACCACTGGCCTAAGTGCTATAGGCTGCAGGTAAACAGAGCTTGATCAGGTGCATGTCATTGAGTAGGACTGGAACCCATGAGAATGTTATAAACATCTTGACCACGCCCTTATTTTGCCTCGTGGCATCTGTTACAAAATAAAGACACGGCTTGTAGTCTGTGGCTCTGTCTCTCCATCAGAGAAGCAGCATTCCCACTAAGGCCCAGCTTTCATTCTCTTTGTCAGTCTTTTCTAAGCCTTTCAGCCGCCCCTCTCAGAGTCACTGACCCTGGCTGAGCTGGTATGGCACATATGGCTCCCTGGGGCTGAGTATGCCATGGCCGTGCCAGCCGCCACAAACACAAGAGTGTCCCATGGCATTTGCTGAACTTGTCTGCGGATGTCCCATCCATCGTCCCCTCCCCAGCAGCCCGGTGCGCGGTTTTGCAAGGTGGGCATGGAGCTGGTGCTTTGAACTTCCCCTGCTCAGGGTATGATAGCCAGAGCCACCGGAGTGCCCAGCCTGGGCAGTGGCCTCTTGTCCCTGCCAGAGGTTTTGCAGACTGTGGTGGGCCCCTGGGAGCCACGGATCTCAAAGTAATCAATGTAGCCTCAGCATTTCCTCATTTCATTCCATTCTCTGAATTAGCTGTGGTTTGGTCCAGAGCCTCAACTTGACATCTAAGGAAGCTGGGAGAAAGAAAGGAGTAATAGAAACAGTGGCTTTGAGCCTTTTTAACTACTCAAGAGGGTTAAAATATTGAAGCAGAAAGAGAAATACAACAGAATCCCTTTGTAACTGTGAAAAGTAGGTTTCTCTGAGACCTTACTCAACAGATTTTCTTTTAACTTTTTATTTTGAAACTAGAGGCCTGGTGCATGAAAATTCATGCACTGGAGGGTGGAGGGTGTCCCTCAGCCAGGACTGCCCCCTCTCACAGTCTGGGTGCCCTCAGGGCCAGGAGGTGACCCAGCGATCAGGGGAAGGAATTTCCCCTCACACCTCACTGCTGCCACTGCCAGGAGTGCAAGCCTTGGCGGCCCTGGTTACCTGAGCCTCAGGCAGCCCCTGCACCACATGCCTGCCGCCCCAGGGGTCTGAGGGTACTGGGTGCCACATCTCGTGGCTGTGGGCGCTGCCATCTTTGATGGTGGAAGTCAATTAGCATATTCCCTCCTTATTGGCTGTGAGTGCTGCCATCTTTGTAACAGTGTGAGGGTCAATTAGCATATCTCCTCTTTATTAGATAGGATAATTATAGATTCACAAAAAGTTCCAAAAATTGGAGTGGGGGGGGAGAGAGATATCCCAGGTACCTTCACCTAGTTCCTCGAAATTGGTTACATATTACCTAGCCATAACCTTATCAAAACCAGGAAATTGTCATGGTGTGAAGTGTGTGTTTGGCTCTATGCCATTTTGTCGCATGTGTGGGTTCGTGTGTAGCCATCGAGGTATGGAACGATCCCAGCCTCAAAGCCCTCCCTGTGATAGTCCCTCACAGTCACAACACCCCTCCACCACCAGCCCTCACCCCGCAACCACGAGCAGGTTCTCCCTTCCGGTGCTTTCTCTCTCTTTGAGAATGTTGTATAAATGGACCCGTATACCATGTGACCTTTTGAGGTTTTTATTTTGTTTTTTTTCTACCAGGATGTCCTTGAGACCCGTTTAGATTAGCGTGTACCTTTTTATGGCTGAGTATTATTCCATGGGGTAGACATCCCCACTTTTGTTTACCCGTTCACCGACAGAAGGGCGTTTTGATTGTTTCCCATCCGGGGTTGTTACAAATGAGACCACTATAAACAGCCAGGTACAGCTTTCGGTACGCACGTAAGTTTTCAGTTCTCTGGGATAAGTGCTCAGCAGTGTGATTGCTGGATTGTGTGTTTGGTTTCTTTCTCTTTTGCTTTTGCTTTTTTTAAAATCATTATTATTTTTTAAAATATTTTTTT
The DNA here is from genome assembly GCA_963693515.1 of Pipistrellus nathusii. NCBI lineage: Eukaryota > Metazoa > Chordata > Mammalia > Chiroptera > Vespertilionidae > Pipistrellus > Pipistrellus nathusii. The sequence goes on from OY882859.1 coordinate 7,724,009, forward strand.
AATTAATTTTTTACAGAGAGGAAGGGAAAGAGAAGGATAGAGAGCTAGAAACATTGATGAGAGAGAAACATCGACCAACTGCCTCCTGCACACCCCCTACTGGGGATGTGCCCGCAACCAATGTACATGCCCTTGACCGGAATCGAACCTGCGACCTTTCAGTCCGCAGACCGACGCTCTATCCACTGAGCCAAACCTGTTTTGGCGCGTGTTTGGTTTCTAAAGAAACTGCCAGGCCGTTGTCCAGGGTGATGGCACCATTTTGCATTCTCCCCTCCCTCCCTCCCCCCTTCACCTCCCCCGCCAACAGTATATGAGACACGGTTTCACTGCATCCTCACCAGCAGGTACGATTATCCCCTGCTGGTCTTATAGCTGTGTTAGTGCGTAGTGAGAGCTGATCCTGGTTTTAATTGTACTTCCCACACAGCTAGTGATGCTGAGTATTTAGTACTCAGGTGCCTTCTGCATATTCTCATTGGTAAAAAGACTCCTCATTTTGCCCATTTTCTAATCAGATCATTTGTGGGGTATTTTGAGAGTTCTTTCTGTGTCTTAGATATGAGTCCTTTGTCGGAGGTATGGTTTGCAAATATTTTCTCCCACCCGGAGTCTGTCTCTTCATTCTCTCCACAGAATATTTCACAGAGCAAACATTTTAAATGTTGATGAGGTGCAGTTTATCATTTGTATTTTTTTATAGACCCTGGTTATAGGGTCCCCATGCTCTCGATTCTGAGGATTCTCTCTTATGTGTTCTTCTAAAAGTTTTGTAGTTATATGTCTTATACATAACTATATGAACCTTTTTGAGATCATTTTTTGTTTACGTCAAGTTTTATTTTTATAACACGTGGGTATCCAGTAGCTCCAGAACCATTTGCTGAAAAGACTGTTTCTTTCTCCATTGAATGGCTTTTGCAAGTTTGCCAAAAACCATTTGGCCAAACTGTGCGGGGCTGTTTCTGAGTTCCCTATTGCATCTCATTGATTCTGTGTCCATCAAGCTACCAATATGACATGGTCTAGATTATCGTAGCCATATAAGCCTTACATCATATAGAGTGACTCTGCCCACTCTATTCTTCTTTTACAATTTTTAAAAACTATTCTATATATTTATTTTGCCTTCCCATATAAATTTTAGTAACAAGCCTGTATATACAAAATACCTTGCTGGAATTTTTATAGGAATTGTGCTTAAACCTCTATATCAGTGTAAGAATAATTGATATCTTTACCATGTTACCTTCCACCCACAAACATGGTACGTATCTCCATGTACTCAGGTGGTCTTTTATTTCTTTCATGAGTGTTCTGTACTTTTCAGCATACCAGTCCTATACATTTTTGTTATACATTTACTCTTGTTCCTCTCGCTCTCTCTCTCTCTCTCTCTCTCTGACTATAAATGGCATTATATTATTAATTTTGGTGTCCACATGTCATTGATAGTAAACACAATGGATTTTTTATGCTTGTATGGTACCTTGCGACCTTAACTGAACTTTCTAGAAGGCTTTTTATATATTTCCTAGGATTTGATACCCACACAATCATGTCATCTAAAAGAAAAGAAAAGAAAAAAAAAAAGGAACAATGTCACTTCTCTGAGAAAAGGAGAATGGAATGCCTCTAATTTTCCTTTCTTGCGTTATTGCGTGGTCCAGCACTTCCAGTACTCTGCTGAAAAGTGGCGACGTGAACAGTAGACATCTTCATGTTTGCTTGTTCCCGATCTTAGGGGCGGGGGCATTCAGACTTTCTCCATAAATGGGATGCTCACTGTAGTTTTTTTTGTAGATGCTCTTAGAGAAAGTCCCCACTTTTGTTCCTAGTTTCCTGAGAGTGTTTATTATAAACTCAACAGGTTTAAAAATAACTCATGCCCACCCCCCACTCCCCCGCACCCTCCCCCTCCCTCCAGATCCTCATCCCTGTGGTCGTCTCCCCACAAGGACACAGAACATCTGTTGAGTGCCCAACGGGGGGGGGGGGGGGGGGGGGGAGAGAAAAAGAAAAAAAAATTCCAGTTTCTCTATCACCACGGGACAAAGGCAGTTTTAGGTGGTCTTATCTCCTGTCTGGCTGTCATGGAGACGGGGAGCTCTGGTTTGAATCTGACGGCGATATGAGAAAATCGTGGCAGTTTTCAAAAGCACAGGCTCCGGGGGTAGACAGGCCTGGCTCTGAATCTCATTAAGGCCACGTTCTGGCCGCGTGACTTAGAGCGAATTAATCGAGTTTATCACTCTGAACTCGTCCTCCCCATCTCCAAACCACTTACCCCATCACAGGGCCGCGGTGCGGGTTCAGACAGTCACGCAGGTACAGTGCCTGCTTCCCTGCTGCTACATAAAGACACCACGATTGTTATTACTGTCTCAGGAAACAAACGGAGACAGAAGAATCCTCAGAGGTGACATGCGAATCCACCGATCCTGAGTTGTCTGGGAGAGGGAACTAATGAGGACAGTTGTCACGTAGGCAGAATTGAGCGGCACTCGGTGTATAAACAATAACTGACTGTGTCCGGCCCCTTGGGCGGAGTTTATTGACGGAGAAATGAGCTGCCGGTGCAGCGGCATGGGCTCAGCCTGGCGCCGGGGAACGGGTGGTGCATGAACTGCCAAAGGTTTGGTGAACAAACCTGACGGGCGTGTCTGTCTTCTCCTAGACAAACGCTCTCCTCCCGGAGCCTCGGTGGATTCGGGCGAGGAGATCTGATTTGAAAAGGGATCTGGGGACACGGGTCCGTTTTGACAAACCGAAACCTGCACCCATGTCAGCATTCTCCAGTTTTTATAAAGCGGGACGCGGTGAACATTGCCCCCGTCCGCCAGCTTCACTGGCCTTTTCTGATTAGAAGATTCACCCTTGACCAGCTGGAGGCCACCCTGAGGTGAATTCCACAGGCAACTCACAGTCGCCAAGAAAGAGAAAATGAAATAAATAAATGAAGGACATTTATGGCTGCCACTAGAAGCCACGCCACTAACTAAAGTTCAGAAATGTGTGTTAACAAAATAGGTGTCCTTGATTGTTTGTTTTATTCACTTGGGTAAATCCCAAAGGACAAGCAGCGATGCTTCTAAAGGTCGATCCTCATCCGTGAGGCTGACACGGGGTTTTGATTGTTGATATCACACAGAGCGGGGCGAAAGTAGGTTTACAGTTGTGAGCATGCAAAATTGCGTTTACACTTGTATTATGACTTATCAGTTATTGTGTTATTTTCCGTTCAAACACATGGATACCTACTTTACCCCCTCCCCCCCTGTATTTTGAAATCAGTCACCTTTTTCTGATCATGAAAGGGGGTTACATGCTTATTGGTTTTTTAGAAACATGAGGAAAAGCCACATGTTAGAAAGAAAAAGCCCCTGGTAACCATGCAGCTCAGAGAAAATTGGCACTGGGATTTGCAGGGGCTGCACCCCAGGCCTTGTCTGTGTCTGGAAAGGGTCTGATTCCCTTACTGGAAGCCCGTGTGTGCCAGCTCAGGTATCGCCGCTGGTGTCGCTCCTCATTCCACAAATATTTACCCTGAGCCTCAGCTCGGAGGCAGTCCCGGGACACGGCTCTGGCCTGGCCCCATCGGGCAGGGTCCCCGCAGCCAGGGTCCACGCAGCCAGGAAGCGGCGAGGAGGCAGAGATGGGAGTCACAGGTCCCACGGAGGCCCGAGGAGCTCCCAGCCAACACCGGGGCTCCCGGGGAAAGAAATGGGGAGGACAAGGAGGGCTTCACCAGACCAGGGAGGAAGGGGGTGGCATGTGCAAAGGCCCTGGGGCCAAAGAGCATGTTGTGAGTCTCAGGGGCGGAGAGAAAAACCGGTGTGTCCAGAGCAGGAACGGGGAGGAGGAGGGCCGAGAGGAGGAAGAGGTCTCCTTAGCTGGAGCGCTTTGATCTCTATCGGGAGAGGAATGGCAAGAAGGCACTGGAGGATCGTGAGCAAAGGGGAGGGCTGTGTTTTGAAAGGACAGTCCTGGCCGCCGTGTGCAGGCTGGCCACCGGGCGCTTGGTCAGAACCTCCCCTCGCCCTTCCGCACGGCTGGAAAGCCCCACCCCTGCTCATCTCGGGGCTGAACGTTGTAGCTTGTCATGTACACGGTCTGATGTGGTGCGTGAACTGTAACTTGTAGAGTGGGATGTGGCTGTTATTTAAACTGCCGAGAGAGGGGCTTGATTCCTCTCTCGGTGAAAGAACTCTGCAAGCCAAGGGTGGTTGGATTTTTCACCTGCGGAAAGGTGCTTGTTAAACATGAGCCCAGACATGCTGCCCCAGAGGAGGGAGGGGAGGGATGAGACCTAGAGACCCTCCCATTATGTGCTCCCCTCGTTCAGGTGGTGGATGTGGAGTCCCATGGAGGTGTTCCAGGAGCACACTTTGAGAACCCCATGCTTCCTCCCTTCTGACGTGGGCGCTTCCATTAGGGGGATGTGTGTGTGTGTGTGTGTGTGTGTGTGTGTGCGCATACACTCTCTCAATAAACTTTTTGGGGGGGAAGAAGGGAAGGTTAAGCAGTGGAGCACTGACAGGCCCTGCCCCCTCCCCAAGAATTCACCTGGCCCCGCACCGGGGAGGTTTCAGATCTCCTTGACCCCTGAGCTCTCGGCCCACCTCCGTCAGCACAGTGCTGTGGCCAGGAGGGCGGGGAGGGAGGGAGGGAAAACCAAGGGCAGAACCCACAGGGGGTGGAATGCCCGGGGCCTGCGTGCGCCTCCATCCTTGGTGGGCAGTCCCACCGCCGGCTCCTCCCTCATGGCCGGGACCACCTCCCTAGCCTGTGTCCGTCCCTTCCCACCTGGGCTCGGGGGCTGCGGAGCGAGACTGACCTAACACACACACTAGAACCCGTGCAGCTCGGTGGCCCTGGCCCCGTGCCGGGCACCTGTCAGGCCTGGGCCGCCCTGGAAAAAGGACCATCGGAGCCCATGCCGTAACCTTGCTTATGGTTATGACAAAAGGCCGCTGTGACTGTCCCGTTTACGTCATTTCATGGACGTGGGGGTTGTCTGCTGTGGCCAAGGGCATGTACACCTGAGCTCTGAGGGGTGCTGCCAGTTGCCTCCAGAGGTTTACTGATGTTTTAGCCCAGGGGTCGGCAAACTCATTAGTCAGCAGAGCCGAATATCAGCAGGACAACGATTGAAATTTCTTTTGAGAGCCACATTTTTTTAACTTGAACTTCTTCTAACGCCACTTCTTCAAAATAGACTCGCCCAGGCCGTGATAGTTTGTGGAAGAGCCACACTCAAGGGGCCAAAGAGCCACATGTGGCTCACGAGCCGCTGTTTGCGGACCACTGTTTTAGGGTCCCGCCAGCGGTGACATCTGCTCCGGAACCGCGCCCCCCCCCCCCAGCCTACATGGTTGCCCTCCTCTCAGGCCTTCACTGGTCTGGGGGGTGAACCGTGGTGCCCTGTCATTGTAATTCGCGTCTCTCTCATTACCAGGGAACCCCCTGCATTTGAGACATGAGGTCTGGACGTGGACTCTCACCCCTCAGTCTCTGGGGGACACCCACAGAAAGCAGCAGGCCTGGGGGGCGCGGCTCCCGGCTCCCCTCCGTGCGCTCACAGGCTCGCCTCCCACCAGGGTTCAGCCCCACGTCCCCCCACAGCCCCCCCAGCGGGGTTCCCTGCAGGCCCTCCCAGGGACCTCCCAGTCCCTGGGACTGGTTCTCCCCGTTGGGCCCAGAACCGGTGGCTGGAAACCAGCTGATGTCCGTGGCCTGCTTCCCCGGCCGGCGGGGTTTCCGGGAGGACAAGTTCAGAGACGGGGGCCGGAGTGACACCCTCTTTCTCATTCTCGTGGTAAAAGGCACGTAGCGTGGAATGTACCGCCTTCGCGTGGTCGGCGTGCTCACCTCAGAGGCA